>OMLF01010883.1:61984-72415 GCA_900302615.1 Holocentrus rufus
CTCTCTTTGTCCTTCTCTCTATTTCTGAACCCCTCCTCACTAAATATATGTTTCTTCTTCGCTCTGTCCCTCTCTCTCTCTCTCTCTCTCTCTCTCTCTCTCTCTCTCTCTTTCTCTCTTTCCTCTCTCCATGCGCCTCCATTTTCTCCCACACTGTTCCCAGTCTCCTCTCTGTGCCTCCACTCCACACAAAGTGATACCTCCTATTCAACATGTATGTCACGCTCTTGAATTCCTCCCTACCATTCCCTCACAGAATTAGAAGTACAAAGGAAAAAAAAAGAATATATAAATGTGGAAATTACTCCATTTCAGATGTCAAGTGGATGGCACTAGCCCCTGGGGAAGGCAGTCACGGACGTGATGTGAACTGTGCGTGCGTGGTGCTGAGTTCAGGGTTCAAGCAGTGTGCTTGGGACAAGAGAGGTTGCTGTATGCAATCCAACGATAAGTGGGTTTTCCACATTGGCGCCATATGTTGGTATAAGCTAGCTTGTTTCAGATGAGCCCATTATGAAACCAAGAGCACTCCAAAGCAGGTGAAGCAACGATGGCAGCCAGTTCTATGTGCACGGCCAAAAAGTAGGTGTGCACTTTGAAAAATGAGTTACTGAATGTGCACTGAATTTAATGTATTACTAGTCTGTTTCAATGTTATGTTATTTACTGTTTTAATTTGTTAGTCTGATTATAATGTGTATAAGATACCATCAATCAATATCAAATACCTTTGATAACTGTTTTTATCGGTAAAAGTGTGTCGCATGTATTTGTATGTTGACATGAGCTCCCAATTATCATATCAAATGTTTTCTGATGATATTGGTCGGTTGTAATTTGCTGAGCACACCATGTTAGCTGTGACATTGCTATCTTAATTTTAACTTTGCAGGTAATCCTCCAGGTGTAGCTTGTTAACCAGCAGCAAGTTCAATCAATTCTGTTTTTGTTTTGGTATTTTCTGGAGCTTGTTACCGTGAAACTGGCTGTTGGAGACCTAACACCACCCTGTTGTCACCAGATTAAATGGCGGATAGGAGCTAAAAGCGACAGTGTGCGCCTCATTTCTCGCACAAGGCACGAGAGAGTACGCTCGATGTGCAATCATTAAAGCAAAAGAAAATATTAAATAACTTCATTGCTCTCCTTTAATTGCTGATTTGTTTACTTGTAAAGAAGCCTCTGTAGATGACACGTGTCATCTGTTATTGTACAGTAACACATGTAATTAGTGCATAAGTCCCGACCAGTTTGTAGAATATATAGCAAATTCTGGAGGAAGGTGTGACGAACTAAAGATAAATAAATTGGACAGAAAAATTAGGTAAAACATAACTGACATGCCAACCGTAAAAAAAACTATAATGTCTGCTTATTTACCAGTCATGTTATCCATCTAAGTGATAATAACATCACACAGAGTTAGTCTTGTAAAGCTGGAGTGCAGATAAGGCCAGTTGTAATCCTTCAATAAATCCAAATGTAAGTTTGTCTGTCCTCGATATCAAACCTCTCTGTGGTCTCTATTTGATGGCCCACTAGCCACAGTGCACACAATTCATTTCCAAGGTGACTGAGCTCACTTTTTTCTTTTAAGATTCTTTCTTTGTTTTGTTTTGGCTTTCTGCTTTATTTGACAGTTACAGTAGAGAGAGACAGGAGAGACGGGGCAGAGAGAGAGGGGATGACACGCTGCAGGAATCAAACCCCAGCTGCCGCGTCAAGGACTCAACCTTAATGGTACGCGCTCTATCGGTTGAGCCACTGGGGCGCCAAATGAGATCACTTTTTGAAATCTTCCTGTCTCCCTTCTAGACACCAGTGTTGAGGCTGTGTCAGTCACATGTTGTTGACATGATAAACAGGACAAACCAGGGTAGAAACCAGAAACTGGACAACACTGGATTTTTGGGGCTGATTATGATTTCAACATTACTATAGTAAAAACTTTTGATAATGATATATTGGCATAGATTAGCTAGTATTTTTTCACAGCTAAAAACATATTTTTTGGAAGGAATCTTTAAATCTGTCAATCAAATAGCTGTAATCAATACTGGAGGTTCTATCTTGAGCAATAACCTTATTGTTTATTTATTGTAAATGAATATAATAATTTTATAATCTCTTTTTTTAACCATATCAGATGATATTTACACCAGTGACAGTGTATTTACGATGAGCCAATATTGACTGATGCTCTGTTTTTACCAATATGTGTACAAAAACTCAAATCTCTTGAGCAGTTTTCATGTTGTGGGCACAGATTATATGAAGATTATGGTCTTTTACCATGTATTGGATTATGTGGCGATACTGCAAATTGGGCAAACCATTTTCACGTGTTCATCATGTTAAAAGATGAGCTAACGGTTAAATTTAAGCAAATAAAACACCTTTGACAATCCAGGTTGAAATCCCAACTGCCTAACCTCATGCAGACCTGAAGAAAACACATCAGACATCCACCATCCTGACCTCCACCGATTTATCTCACTATCAGACTACAGCCTGTCTCCAGTCATTTCTCCTCCACATAATCCTTTGGTTGTGGGAAAATGTATTTCTCTCACCTTTCCTGCACAGAACATGTATTGACTTTTACTGTGCAGTGTGCTCATCTCACAGAGTTTCATTGGAAAACACTGTCAATTCTTTGGAAGTCCATCCCTCTAAAAGAAGGCCCAGCTACACTTGTGTAAGCCCCTGTCACTGTAAACATAATGATTTTAATACAGTTTTAACATTTATTCATGCTTGTATCATTATCCTAAAAAAGATCATAAACAGATCTACTTAAATGTTGATTACCAGTAAATTTATATGAGAAACAAATACTAATTTAACCACAATTATTCAGTATTTTCTATCAGCTTACTGTTCAACACATATATAGATATGTCTCTGTAAAATTAAAAAACAATCAAATTAATTACTGGAATATCTGCTTCCTTAACCAATTATTGCAAGCTGTTGTGTTCTGAGTGTTTACTTAGTGATACATTTCAGGTTAATGAGCTGGTAAATTGGAAGTATATCCATTGATACATGATTTACATGTATTTTAAGGAAGAGATCTAGTTGATTGTTTATTCTTTTTTATCAAGACAGGCTACTACTGACTGACTACTGACTTTGTGTACTTTCCTGCACTTCACAACTTTATTTGAGCTCCAAAGTACAACTATATCAATGCTTTTTCCACCTATTGACAGTATTTGGCACTTGCAAGCATACACAGAGAAAAGACTGGGATAATAACAATAGCGAGAGGCCATGGGATATTCACAATAGCAAGAGACTGTTCGCCTTCATCTCATTAATGTTATTCTCTTTTATGTGATCAATCGGGAATAAAGATCCCATATTTTGGTTTGTGTCCTGTGGTGTTCTTTTTCCAGGCTACATTCATACAGCATATAATCATTTGTTTGCAAAGAATTCAACATGTTCCCAACAGACTTCTGAATGTGTGCATGTTTTTTTTTTTTTTTTTCTTTCTATATGTCCCATACAGTACAGCCTTGGTCGCATGCAGAATCTTTCTCTCCTTTGATATAACCAACAACTCAACAGGAACATGGAAGTTAGTTTGTTCTAATTGGAGCAAATTGAATCAAGCAATTATGGTCAGTTTGCTCATCAGTGCTGCCCCCCCCCGCTGAGCAGAGTGGACACCCACTATCCTTGTTTGATTTCAAATTATTTACGGACCAATTAGTCCCACTGCTCCAATATGGAGTAAATATGATTAGGCAAAATGTTAAATGCAATCACTCAGTGGTAAACTTTGCTGCGCAGGAGGCCTAGCTTGTTAGGCTAACAAATTACCAGATCTTGGCATCATACGCTGCATATGATGCTGTGTGACTTTAACCTATAGCAGAAGCATATTGCTGCTTTTGAAGAGCATGCACCTCCATGAAGTCAGCTTTTGTAACACAACCTTATTTTCAATTTTCAGTCTCTTTGAAAATCTCTCCTGTGTTTGCAGTGTGGGCCTTACAGGGGCATAAAATCTGCTCAACCTGCCAAAGACCGTGCAAATCTTCAGTCGAAGTAAAAACATTACCAAAATCGCCAAAGTTGGAGTAATAAGTTTTTTTCCACAACAGCAGCGACACTGCATGCGACAGGCAGACAGGCTTTGTACCCACTACATTCTGTTTACACATAGGCTCTTCAGCTATAATCCTAGCAAACTATTGGGCGTAAACATTTTGCTCTAGCTATCATCTGGGGGAAGTTTGCACACCCTGAATGCTCACAAGGCACTTCTTATTTTGCCCAAGTAGTTTGAGGATTTAGATAACAACTTGGCCTCTGTGCAATCAACCAATAAAAAGCCACTTGTGAAATTGGCCTGCCTCTATCTCCTCTGGAAAGGTTTTCAGACTCTGTTTGATGTGGCCCCCAGGCACTGATCATCGCATATAATGTGATTCCTTTCCACACAGAAAAGCCTGCCTGAGTTTGCGCTGGATGGTGGGAGACAGTTGCTTTCTTTACCCAGCAATTATCAACACCCTTTAAAAAGCATAATCAAAGCGTCAAATTTTGATATTTTGACTTGGAAGACTGCTCCAGAGGAAGAGCTACTTCCAGCGGTAGAGAAAGGAGGAAAATTAACTCTCAGAGCAAGAGCAAAGCTGCAGAGGAACAGAGTTGTGTGAGGAATAAAGCGATAATGAAAGCAACATTATGTGCAATCATGCAGAGAAAGAATGTGCTACATACTGGGTGCAGCAGTATAAAGCTAGTTCCCTTGTACATTAGCATCTGACATGGCTGCCCTCACATCAGCTGCTCCAATTCATGGCAATGTAAGTGGTTATAATGAGGAGCGAATAAGAACACAACTCTCTTACAGTGTGACAAAAAGGGAAAAAAAAAAAAAAAAAACATCCATATGCACACTGACCTTTGAATCCATTTAAATCAGTGATAACACCCTCACATCTGCATGCCCTTCATTCTGTATGGCTACTGTCAGCAGAATAGAGAATCACTGTTATTCTCACTGGGCAGCCAAAGCTGTGTGGCCACTAGAGGGGTAACGTGCTTCTTACATACATGAAAAACATCAAACGCGTGGTGTTTGATGTCTTAATTTCCCGGATAACTCCTATGAAATAACAGTGGATCCTCATAAGGGTCATTGTAAGGGAAAGTTATTAAATCATCATTTTATTTTAATGAGCCTTATATCTTCTAATGACGCTACCCTGAAGGAAAGATGTTATTAACTTGCAGGTTAGTTCACAGCCGGAGTGTGCAATTAACCCACCTTTCCTAAAGAGCGTCAGTGAGTAATCAAATGGGATCATAATGAGAGAGAAGAGCCTGCAATGCTCTTTGCCTTATCCATTATTGAAGGGATCTTTGTAAAGAGCAGCAAGTCGGTAAGGTGTGTCTGCCAATAGGCAAAATGACACTGCACCGACTATCAGCTATTGTTAATCTAGCATCTCATGCAACAGTCTATTAAGGTGTAGCCTGGATAAGATAAACCAATTAATCTTCAATAAATACATTTTCCTATATAATAAAAATACTGGTAAAGATAATAGCAGCACTAATGTTACAGCTAGTAGTAACACCATGAACAAAAGCTCCAACAGCAGCAACAACAGCAGCTTTAATGATATGCACATAGATGGCAGAGAATAATCTCTAGACCTTGGCCAGAAATGATTCCAGTTTCCTAAGTATTTTCCTAAATTGGATGCTATGTATGGCAAACTGTTTAATTAACGCAATTAAACACTGCAAGAGCATTTTGATCACAGTCACATGACAGACCGAGAGTTTTGGGCCCTAGAAGCCCTTAACAGTGAGGATCAACACCCTCAGGGCAATAATAGGCTTTCATGCACAAATTTGCCTTCTGCTTGGTTTGCGGAGCGAAGTCAAAGCTCAATTAATCCGTGTTAATTAGAGATAAACTTGGTAGATTGAGTCAGCAGCTTTTTTTTTTATTTATTTATTTTTTTCCTGATAACCCTTGGCTTGGGTAAGAGTCCAAAGTGCCCCATCAAACAGTCAGATCTCAATTCATCTCACAGGAAAAACCCCTCAGAGAAGAGAGTTAATCCCACGTTTAATAGCTATTAACAAGCCTGAACTTTGGACGTACACCGGAGCTTGTAAAAAATTGTAAACTTGGTAATTAAATATGTAAGGGTTAAAATAAAACAGACTTTGAACAGACTTAATAAGGTCTGGGGAACAGAGACGTGCCATTTCACCGAATCTGTAATGTGACAAGTGAAAAAATAAAATAAAATAATAATAATAGCAATGTGTTAAATGGAGGAATTTTATATAGGTAGATTTTTCTCACTTAAAATGAGTCGCCTCTCTCCACTCCCATTAGACTCATACAATATCAACATTAATGCACGTTTTTATTGATATTGAGGTGATGTTATTGTGGTTTATTGTACCACTTAAGCAGGTCAAAATGCTCTCTAGGGGAGAGTCTGTGTTCCTTCACCGTGACGAGGACATTCAGGACAGCTATTTAATCTCACATTAATAGGGACGAATAGTCTAAAAGGTGCAGATTGCCAGAAGGATATATTGCAGATTTGTCTTTCTTTTCTAACAGCTTTGAAGCACTGGGCTGCTTTCTTTTCTTTTTCTTTTTTCTTTTTTAAACAGGAAATGAAACAAGCCTGAAACAAACATTTAGAGAATAAATTCAATAAGATACTTCGATATCTCACATGGGAGAAAGTGCACCTCTGATATTGTATACTGACTTTTAACTAATCTCATGTGAGGTGTTTTTGCTAGCTTTTATTTTTGTTGTTGTTGGATTGTTGAAAATTTTATTTGTTCAACAAATCATACTTCAGCTGTGCTGAACTGTCAGCTCTGCTGCAAACATTCAGTGAATATTTAATGGGGGAGAAAAAAGTGTCCAGTGTTATAATTTACTATAATTGGTATGCAACACACAGATTAAACCATAAATACTTTGCATGGATCTTCCCACACTGGCCCCTTTACTTTACAATCAGTAACATGATATACAGTTGAAAAATATCTCTGTTGTTTTATACACGCAGAAGATATTAATATTCCACTTCAAGTGGAGCATTAAAGCCCAACACTCGTTAATCATAGAAACTAGAACGTATTTTTAAAACAATGCATTAAAATTTCTTGCCATCTGCATCTCGAACGCCACTTAGAGTGATACTGCAGAAGCTATACTGTGCTGTCTAACATGTAAAGTAAACACTCTATACACTATATACAACCTATTATAACATGTAGCTCACTAGGACACATTGGCTGCATTCAATGAAAAATCAAAACCTGCATTAAGGGCCATAATCCCTGTCATCGGCATAATGCTGGTATTTGTAGGGATTAGGTGCAAATATATTTAGTGACCACAGGGGGTGGTCATGCTGACGACTGACCTCTCTGGGCAAGTAGAGTGCAAAGGTTCATGGGACTGATATGTTGACTGTTCACCGTTATAACATGGTTATATGCATGCTGCAGTTATGCTACATGTTTTCTGGTGTTGGTGATTCTCATTTGCAAAGTGGCCACCCTGGTTGAGAACACTATAATGCTTAATGGCCTCCAGGCAGTGTCCCTGTGTGTGTTTTGTTAGTTAATAAAGCAGCGTTCCTGGGTTCGTGCTGTGTATTGGGGTACAGGAGTGGCAAGTTAAGCAGAGATCTCTGTCTCATGTGTCATTTTACATGCTGTTCGCCACAGTATGATTGGTCATTTATTACTCACAAACAACGGTGACTGGTATTTAATAACAACAGAAATATATAATGCAACAAAGCAATCAATAGAAAATGGAAGCCAGGGCTGACAGTTGTCATTTTACATTTTACACAATGCTAATGTGATATTGCACTGACGCCTAGAGGGAATTTCTTTTTCCACTTGCTGCCTGCGGGAAGGTCAGAGCCCAGAACAGCACCCCTGGAGCTGCTACAGATTGTGTGTCTTGCTCAAGGACACGAAAGCAAAGTAGATGCTTGCTAACACAGGGGCTTGAACCCAAATCTTCCAGGTGAAGGGTGAGCTCCCTAACTCACTGTGCCAGACTGCTGCCAGCACCAGGTAAAAAAAGCAAAGAAGAGAAAAGACCCAGGGAGAAAATTGAGATTTTTTTTCCTCCTTTGCTATCCGTTCCCTAATCCTCTCTTTTCCTTAATGACTTCATCATAAAGTTGCATAACCAGCAGTCTGCATCACATTTTCCTCACCGATCTCCTATACTTTCACTGACCTAGACTTTTTTTTTTCATTCAGCCTCACATCTAAAGAGCATCTTAAAAAGGGTAAGCAGAACCTCAAGTGAATTTCGTCCTCCTCTGGCTTTCAACCGAAAAGCTTCATGAGATAAATGGTGTGGACTGATTAAAATGCATCTGCAGCAGCCGTTTGCGCACTGTGTGGGCTACTGGGAGCCCTTGTGGATTAACTCCTTGGCCCCCCGCCTTCCAAGTCTGGACAACCTACATCTGGTCTGAGTCAGGGGGTGTTTCATCTGTACAGTGACTCAACCTGAGGGCGAGTTAAAGGTAGTGGGTTAAAGGCGTTCAGACCACCCCCTCACCTCAACATTCATTTACATGTAAATGTTCCTCGATAAAAAAATAACCTGATCATGTTAACTGGTAAGAATAAAAGTCAGGCCTGGGCAATGAATCAATGTATCAGTATCATCATATAAGACTAAATATCATCTGAGATTTTGAATATTGTACTATCATGGTATAAGCACTGCTTTTAGCTTGTTTTAAAAGCCGCATTACAATAAAAGCAGACAATTTTCTGAACTTATGTTGTTGCAATTCTATTATTTGGTCATTATATCCACATTACTAATGACTACTTATCAGAAAACTCTTGTTTATAGACACCAATAGTCATCCCTACAGTACTATCCCAGGGATAATGAAGTATTTGATGAAGGCTATCATATTTCATTTTGTCCCTATGTAGTAAGCATATCTGCATAGCATTATTTGCAACACATTTAGAAAGTGTTGCATGGTAAAGGGAGGAAGGAACCATAGAAACAGTCAGCCTAAAATGAAAGACATGCACAATTTCCTCCATAATCACCCAGAGCAAAACTAAGAAACCAACAAACAAATTAAGAATATTACTACAGCATGATGAAAGCCTAATATGAGTATTACCATTGCCACAAGTGTTGCACTTTAGTCTATGTGCTGCTCTGAGAACACACTGTTTGCTATTACAGTGATGCAGTGCACACTACATGCTTCATATAGTTTTACTGTTACAACATAAGTACTCTGCGTTCAATTAGGGTATGACACTGTGGCATTCTGCACAAACTTCAAGAGTTTATCCAAGCAGCCAGTGCAACAAACCCATCTGCAGACACCAGCTTCAGTGCATCAACAAGAGAGACCACTGGGCAAAAGGTATGTTATGCCCGAGACGATACACAAACAAATCCAGAGATAAAATTTTAAACATTCTCATCAGGGACAGAAATAATTCACGAGCTTGGCTAAAATGAACACGTGCAGTTCGAACATACCCATGCTTCCTCATGATGTCCCGATAGTGCGCCTGTATACTCGGCAGGAAATCTTGCGCAAATATCTGGAAGCCATCTCTCCATCTCTCCTTCCAAATCACAAACGGCTGCACAGCTCCTTTTATTTACATCTCTTTCTCCTATGCTATTATTTTCTGTGTGTGATCCTCTCTGTCTCTCTTTCTCTCCCTCTCTCTCTCCCCCTCTGTCCTCGCTGGCTTTCTCTCTTTCTCCAGCCAATCAAGAGAGCTGACCTCTGACCTTGCAGCTCAATGCCATTAAAATCCATTCAATTCTGCAGCTTGTAGCGTGGAAAGAAGTGAGCGAGTCAGACAAAATAGCCGTAAGCAGCCCTTAATATCAGTCCTTAATGTCAGCTTGTACATTTTGGCTCTCTCATGTTGTCTCAATCATTTGCACCAGCAAAGTGTTTGATAAGAAAAAAAATATATGTTATCAAGATCCCCTTTGCTTCTCTGAGGCCTTACAGGTACATATACAATTGCCTAGCTTTACATTGGTGTTTCAATCATAGTCTAGAGAACACTGAGGGAAGGTAATGGTGTATTGATCGTCTCAAATGCATCCATTGTACGCTCACACTGCACAACCAAATCAAATTCTTAAAAAATGAATAAATAAATAACGCAATCATTACCAGCAAAGGTTCAGATGATTATGCAGTTTTGAAAAATTGATGGTTCATGCATGTCAAATGTAACCATCAAATGAATTTCACTACAGCTTGAGTTAAATTGGAAATCTTGATAATGGACTCATATCTAAATGAGTTTGCCATTTCACACACTATAGAGATTTACTCGTCAAAATGATTGATTGCTCAGAGTTCCAACAAAACCTAATAAATTTTA
>OMLF01010883.1:72435-87900 GCA_900302615.1 Holocentrus rufus
TAATAAATTTTAAAGGAGAGCATTTACAGTATTTTTTTTTTTTTTTGGAAGACTCCCCCCCCCCAAAAAAAATCTGGAGTTTGGAAATGAACCGTTCACATGTTGATGATCCTGTCTGCCATGCTGTCAAATAAACCGCCGCCCATAAACAAGGGTAGATGGCATTGCCTAGAAACCTCAATAAATGAACACCACCCTTGGGATTTCACACAGCAATAGCTAATTCTGCCTGACTGGAGTTATGGCTGAAGAGTCCAGGTTTACAATCAAAGGGTTAATGAACTCTCCGGGGAGAAATCAAAGCGGGCATTTGAGTGTTTTGGCTGTTTTTATAGCTTGCTGTTATCAGGCAGCCAATATGGTTTCCCAAGGGATTATGGTCCATACAAGGATCACAAAGTCTTACTGGCTATTGATCAGGTCACATGACTTGGCCCTGGAACACCATCAGCAACAAAACATACAGCAGGTGGCAAAAGATAATGTCTGAAATGACCATCCTGCTGATTCTTATCTGGAATGTCTCAATCAATATCACATTCATGGCACGTCATGCTGTTCACTTTGATTTGAAACACTGTGGGACGGCCCTCATCATGCTTAGTGTATCAGTGAAATCGCAACGTTGTCGTTCATGAGGGTGTGTTTTCCTCATCCATTCTTGGTTATCGCCTGATCACTTTATCACTGTTGTGCAGTGATAGAGAGGCAATTTGCTTTCAAACTTTCCATTGCATATTGTCAATTTGCACTGCATATAAGTCTATATGTCTCTTTTTAAGCTACTGCAGTCAATACAGAGGCCTTCATAATATTTTCAGTTGAAATGTTGCACATGTATGATGGCCATGATGCCACATTTTAAAGTGCTCTTTCCATAGAGTAAATAAATAAATGAAAGGACCTTGGTATGAGGTATGAGTCATACTGTTAAGCATGAGTCATATAGTTTATGTTTATGTTCATTAAATTAGATATACAGAGACATCATTACATGTCTTGTATGTTGACCCTACTGACATGTCTTTTCGCCAGTTTGTGCTTTGACCAATCGTTTCTCACATGATGACGTAGTCTGAGATGACACAATTGATCGGTTTTACAATCTATTTTTTCAAAACAGCTTTCTTAATATTGTCTGGTGGTTTGAGACTATCCCCTGAAGTTCCAACACATCCTCCAACCCAGATGACCACATAGGTAATACTCTTTAATACGACCCACAGAATCCGACACAGGACAGTTTCTTAAAGCTGTAGCGCTCATGTGCGTGTTGCTGTTTTATTACGTTTAGGCATTAAAACTAATTGGTTGTGTTTAGGAAAAGGTTGGGGTTAAGGTTACAGTAAGGACCTTCATTGTCATGGCTATAATAATGCACATGCAGAAATGAGCATGAAACCTAAACACCCAGAAACGAACGCCAGCCTCGCTTCACTCAGGACTTGAACATGGATGTGCCGCATAAAAGTCCTGTATTTTGTTGACCCATCCACCACCTTTGTTGCTCTATCTACTGCGTCACTTACTGCCAGTCGGGGTGCAAATTTAGGAAACACTCCTGTGGGTCATATCACAGGGAAGGAACTAGTGACCTGTGGGGTTGTTTTTTTGTGGAGGGATGCTCTGAAAGTTCACAGGTGGGATTCTTGCAAAATCCAAAATACCTTTCCCTCAACCCCAACAACTCCTACCTCCTCCTCTGGTGAAATGTGTCCATGAATTCCTAAAAAAAAATCATTTTGGCTTTGGAAATCATTATTCTAATATGTGGCTCAATCCAAATAACTATTCCTTTGAGTAATGAGTAACTGTAGCAACTCTAGTCTGATATAGCCCACCAATAATTAGAACAGTAACTGGCAAAGCTCATCCACATTATGATTCATGAGATGCTAGTGTTCTCTGATTTCCACTTGAAACACATGTAGATGCATCTCTTCAAGCTGCTGTTGTGAAGTGACATACTTAGCGCATATTAAGTCATTTTGACGCTCCCAAACTAATCAGTGACATAGTTTTATTCCTTCCCAGCTCTGATGTAACTTTCATGTCTCGCCTGCAAGGAACAAGTCAAACTTGTGCAACAAAACATACCCTTCATCTATATTTAGTTGCATGATTAATTATCCTACCATGATAATTTTTCCATCTATTTTTGAATTATTCATGAGGACAGTCCTGGGTACTTTCACACACCTCTCAGTTGGAACAATATGGAGAAGGCGAGTGTTGGGAGTAAAATTAAACAAAAAGATAAAATAAAGGGTTTTTGAATAAAGATCTGTCAGACTTGCTTGTCAAAGGCTATTGCCACAGGCAGCGTTCAATCAAACGTGCATGAGCGACATCGTATTTCCCACTGCCTGTAGGTGCTCAGGTAATGTCACTGCTTAAACAATGTTGACTTGTGAAAAACAATACCAAACAATGTCGCTAGAATTTAATCAAAAGACGCATGTTCAAGTTTAATTAAATTGCTTTCTCCATTGCAGATTGCCGGCAGTCCAAACACTGGAATAAGATTAGCATACACGGTTCAAGAAACTTGAGAAATATTCAAATCCAAGAAGTTTGGTAAAAGTGCAGTCCTGTAAAGTCCTCACACGGACTTCCTGACTTCTGTTTCAAATAATCTCAGCTAATCTTTGATCTAAAATGGCCTGCATTCAGGTGGTTGTGATCATTACTGTAAACTGAAACAAATTTACAGCTCCGATGACACCAGTGATCACAACATAATTACAAGTTCTTTTCAGGTCAAGTTATAATTTCAGAGTTCACAGCTACTATACTGTGATTCCCTGGGTAGTTTTTTGACCACACTTTATTTGTCCAATGTTAATTGAATTGTCCATTGTTAATATTCAACTTTGTATCAACTTTGTATCAGTTGAGGTCCATAACTGAGTCAGTGGAGATACTTCAAACCTGTCCAATGTAAATTCACATTATTGTTTAACTTAAAATCAACTTTATATCATTGGGTTACAGTGAGGATTATGCAGGGTTAAGCCGATAAAAAGTTGAATATTAACATGGGCAGTCCAAATAAAGAGTTACCTTTTTCTCTCTCTCTTTTCTTTTTTTGTCTTTTTGATTTCATCATTGAGTCAGCAGGCACAGCCACGATTAGTTACTGTGCAGACTCGTCAACTTGATACACTTCCAAAGCATAAGAAAAGACCCAGCTGACATCCATACATCCATTAGGCAGAATTAGGCCACAGTGGCACTTGGACTGTGGGTGGCAGAAGCTGGCAGTTCCCTGCCACTGGCTACTGTCCTTCTGAACTCAGCGACTTTGTAGCTTATTGCACAGAACCAAGTCAGCAAACAACAGCCCTGGGTGGTTTGTTTAACTGCTGGGACTGGGGCAGATCTGGGAAGCTAATCTTTATTCAGTAGGCCTACCAGGGCAATTTCATTTAGTTGCTAGACACACAACCGAAGATATTAACTGCTGTCACTGATGTTCTATGTCCGTACACACATGCATATTCAGAGGACTGAGATCACTCGCATGTATGAATGAGTAACAGGACTGGCTCCTGTATTTTCAGTCCTTTCATTGTACATCTAGCCTCACACAGCCATACTCTGATTTGCTCCTGTTATTTCCTTCATGAAACAGAGTCTGAGCATGGCTGGATTCAAGCCCTTTGGAATCGGGGCAGCAGCAACAGGTGTTTACAAAAATACATAGCAGATGACTGGATGAACCATCTATCAATCATTAGCTAAATGTCCAATCAGACAAATGTCATAAGGCACAATACTGGAGATAAACAAACAGCAGAAGAAGCATGTTGGTAAGCATATCACGAGCTTATTAGCATGTTGGTACACGACTCTTGCTGCACTTCCTTTGTCAGCGCTAGTTGTTTGTTTTTCAGATTTGATGCACTATTGCCTCTTGCTTTCATCATCATCAAAACCACGCCCACAATTCCTCCGATTGGTCCGGCCTTTTGGTGGCTTCCAGTGACCCTCTGGGTTGGAGCATGGCCAGATGGTTTCATGAGTCAAATGAATGTGAATGATCTCGCGAGGACAGCTGGCTGTGTGAGATTACTCTTCATCAATTATCGGTTATCAAGTCCCATTCCCATCCACACACACAGCCAGGCTCATCTGCATAGCAACTTTGCCTGTTGCGACCAGTTTTGACCAGGGCTTGGTGTTACTAGCTGTCATTCTCATTATGGGTTGCACTGAGTGTGAACTTGTCTGGATTAAGCAGTAAAATGAGGGGTAACACGTTCCCACTCTGTCACCCTCCTCAGTGCAGCAAATCCCAATCAAGCACAGATTTGTCCATGACATGAACTGCAGTTCAGCTTTTTTTTTTCCAAGAAAGCCAGGATACAGTATTAACAGAGTGAGGTGAGAAGCGAGGCTGATCACCACTCCATGTAAGTTCAGTTGGACCTGTTCAACTTCAGAAAATTGCCTTTAATCCAACTGCAATATTGGCCAACAGAATTGCAACACAACAGTCAAAACAACAGTGTGGAAAGTCTGATGCAAAGCCTGTAGCTTGTTTACTACTAGAGGGAACTTTTGCTGTGAGAGGTCAATATTTTATGTCTCATTTTGTCTATAATTCAGGAAAAGAAAAAGTTGCACACTGTTCTTTTTATTTACTGTGACATTTACCAATACACAGCAATGTTTCAGGTACTGAAACAGTTAGTAATACTCTACTAACTCTAACTCTAGTTATTACTAGTAAAAATACAGGCTATGCAAATTGTACAAAATCAGAAAACTTGTTTTGCTTATTTAAATCAGTTCCATTGTTACAAGTGAAAATTGTGTATTTTGTATTAAGCATCATGAAAATCATCCAGTCCCCCATCAGCTTTGAATATTGTGGTGGCAGCCGAAATCTCTCAGACTGATGGAGCTAACCAGCACACTGCACAGCCTTCTACTACCGCTAACACCATTAGAATCTGTATATATATGTATGCACATTTTAAGGGGAGTCAACTTTGTATACTCCTAGTCTTTACACAGTGGGCATAAAAGAGAAGAATAAAGAGTAGCGGGATACAGAAGACATTGCTCCGGCAGGATTTGAACGTATGCCAGTGGGGCATATGCAAGTTTTCTGACTGTGATCATTTTGACAGTTGAAATAGTACCTTCCAAGCCAAAATATAACTCTAGAGTCATTTATGCTTTGTACTAACCCACTGCAGCAGCCAGTCAATATGACAGGGTGTGTGTCTGAAGTCAGTAGCCATGCAACATGTTGTGAAACTTAAAGTTTATCAAAATATTCCTCAGTCGTTATTTGAAACAGTTGCTGATTTTACATTTATGTGGTTCTAGAAACTAAATCTACTGTAACTAAAAGTAAAGAACCATTTTATGTGTCAAGTGCCAGAGGAGTAAAGATAATTAGCTTGCCAATTTTGCTAAGCGAACACCTGTATCACATTTTGTGGAGACACACGTCTACAACCCCATATAAATCAGTATAAGCGCCTTTTGTATTCTGACTTCTCACAGCCATTTCCTCACATAAAAAGTTTGTGGCCACCTGGAGACCCGGGGTGAGTTGCATCAACAGTCTGTTTGCTGAAGATAAGCCCCAACAAAGTCCGCAGCAGACAGGCCCCTTTGCAAAGCAATCGTCATTAACATGGACATTTCTCATGGCACTCCACTGATTTCTCCCATCGTTTTCAGCTTCTTCCCATTGAGTGTGTCTACTTAACTTATTGACTTTCTCAACTGTTTCCAGGAGAGTCACTGGGAAGTGTGTAATCTCATAAGAGGGCCAAGAGGTTACATTTAAAAGAGGGATTGACTTGTCGTGTTTTCTTATGAAAACAGATGAAATTAATCTTTGAATTAATCAGTTGCCCTATGGATTGCCCCATAAAAATCTCATTATAACATTGGAGTATTAATGTGATACTTTCCTCATACTGTATACAAACTGCTGTTCACACTTGTCTGCCTCCAACCACTGCCACTCAAAGCTGTTTTTACAAAAAGAAAAAAAAAATCATTTTCCCCAACTTCTCATCCATGTTACATAATTGTCACCATTTTGTACTTATTGTGCAAAATATATAGTTTTTATGGTTAAGAACAATGCATTTCAAAAAATTATAGTCAAGAGTCAAAATTACGGCAATTTTGTACAATCACTTCCATGCATTCAAAAGATATGGGAGAACTGCACCCATTATTCAAGGTAATCTGCTGCTGAGATGGGGAGAGTCATGGAGTAGTGGGTGCTGAGCTTATCTGCCATGGCAGCTGTTTTATAAGGGCAGCCACACTTTAAAGCCTCCGTCTGGCCAACCCTTTACAGTACAACATCTCACAGTCCATGATGTCTCGAGTGTTCATTTGAGATATTCTACCCATTTCTTACCCTATAGCAAACTTTGCATTCCCCCCGCCTCCAGACATTGACATCGGACAGTGACCTATACCATTGGTCACACATGTTAATTGACCTTTTCCTTGCACAGTAATTTAAGGACCAAGAGACCCTGGCCTATTTTACTTAAATGAAGAAAAGTTCTGTTTGTGCGTCTTTCTCATATACTGCAGAGCATCTTCTGTCTGTAAAAACTAGCCAGAGGATACAGTCTACACAAAGGCAGCACCACCATTAAAACCTTTGGCAATCATGTATAAGAGTAAGGTAATGGTAAATGATTAGGTAGTGTCAGGGTTAATCATTTCTAACATTTCAAATCTGAGTTCTCATTTTCATAATATCATGACATCATAACATTACTGCAGACGCTATTTAGCAATTTAAACAGGTGTCTTTTTCATTTCCAATTGCATGAACCTTTGTATTAGCCTGTGCACGGTGCAATCAGGAATTTGAATCAGACACACTTTCGTTTAATCAGAGAGATCAGAGTGCAGGGTCAGAATCTCCTATAAATTCAAATTCTCATGTTTGTTCATTTAGAGAGGCTTCGGGTTTGACGCTAACATCAGTACTGTGCTTCCAAACTAGACAACATGCATCTTGCAGCCCTCAGATGGTAAAATAATTTAAGTTTGAACACTGGCTCTTCTGTAGTTTAGAGATGATGACTATTAGGTAAAGTCTTGTTTTACAAAATTTGATCCATTTGGTTGGAAATTAACTTCTCACACACTGATGCCGATACTGACACCAATACATAAGGCTGTGCACTAATTACTGTATATGATGCTATTTTTAACTATTTGTTTTTTGTTGACTTTGATGTGTGATAATGAATTCTGTATCTAACCACAACAAAGCACATTTACAATTGCATGAACCTCATCTAACCTCATCTAAAGAGATGAAAGCTGTCAGAATAGAGATGGAAGTCGTGACTAGGAATTCCCATAGCTAGACTGAATGATTCTCTGCCAAAATAAATAAATAAATAAATAAATAAAATGCACAACATATAGGAGAAGAACCACCGGATGATTTCATGTGACACAATCCCTGGTGTAGAGGTAGCCAGCTTGGGATGCGTAAATCGCTCTGAATGTTATTTGGATTCTTTGATGACCTCTTTCCGACAGTTTTCACGAGGGCTGCGGCGAGATTGGACTCACAAAATACTGTCCACAAAGAACTCGGTCATGCTCTACTAGGTCCAAGGTGTCCCTGAGGGCTGGCTTCTAAGGACGCTGTGTCATGACGATAGAAAAGTTCAGGGGAAAAGGTTATTGCTTCCAATCTGGTGATGGGAAAAAAAAAACATGATAACTCCAGGCCAGAGGGTACTACTGTGGCCTAATTATAGTCCAGATGGTCTGAATAGGTAGGACCTCCAACAATTAATTGCTGGAAAAAAATATCTGCTACACAGAGCCAATTTCTCTCTAAAATAACAGATGAACACAATACCATGCTTTCAGTTGTTAAAACCAGTTCTTTGTGGCTAAAATTACTGACCAAACATAATTTCTAAACGAGATTTAATGAGATTTTAGTACCTTTCCTTGGATATATAAATCAGACATACCTTGGATGCTCACTTTTTTAAAAAGGGCAGCTTTACTGCCTCTGTCAGACTTGATTTTTGCTTTTAAACGACATTCTCTCAAGGGAATTCCCTTGACATTTTTCATCCCTCTGCCTCCTCCATAGCCACCACGTCTCCACCTGTCATCTCAGTCCTGGTCTCCAGCAGTGTCTGGGATGCCATAAACTCCAACAAAATATCATCCCCTGCCTTTGTCTTGACAAAACCGTGCCAGGTCCAGAATACCCCGGCACCAGGACCTCAAACACGGCTAAGTGATTGTGTTTCAACTTTTTGCAACTGAAGGGGATTGAACCGTTTCAGCTGAGAAAATGAAGTTGTCACCGAGGGAAATTTTAATGAGATGTGCAGGGTCCAGAAGCGGGATTGCCCTATATATTTCTGCCACCCTATTTGGAAGGACAAGGTGGGTTCATGAGAGGACAGAAAATCCAGCTCCACTTTCTCAACAAATGGCTCCACGCTAAAAACAGGAATAACTTTCATCTTTCACTTCCAATAAAGTCAACTTCCTCTTTCCTGCAATATGAAGATGATGCGGGGTTTTAGCTTTGCTGCTGGCCACCGTTTCTTTTGTGTGGTACAATTAATTTGATATATATCATGTATGACAAAGCCCATGGGCCCCATTATAAGATCCAGGATATCCAAGGGGTCTAGTGAAGAGGCTTCAAACATCTTCGTCTCTCGACAGATACAGTACACTTCATTCTGCTTTAATAGGGATTTCCGTGTCTTTTCACCCAATGGTCTATTTTTACCAGTGAGAGGCACGCTGAAAGTTGGAGAATTTAGGGTGCACTTTTTAGGAGGGTGTGTGGTGTGAAGGGGGAGGGGAAGATTATGGAAATGAGTTGTAATTAAAGAGAAGTGGCACTTGGTGAGTCAAAAAAGCACAACGAGGCATAATCACGGAGCTTGTGTGATCAGCGAGTCAGAAGTGTGGAGATAGGCCGACCATCTGTAGATGCAACAAAGCTGGAACATAAAGGGATTTTACTGTTCTGTGGTGAGCGTAACATGCTTTGATGTGGTCCATTTTGTGCAGGGGGGCGTGTTGGAATTATGGTAATGACTCGTCAGGAATACAGAGAACTGCTAAGCAATGTCTCCTATTGTTGTAGACCAACTGGAGAAAAGAACGTTTGGGCCTGTAGAAATTATTCCATTTTCTTAGCAAAAAATGCATTGCAGTGAATGCATTAAATGTGTTTCATATCCATGTCAAAACTGTTAATTCATTGCAACTGTGATAGAAATAAGAATTGAAATTATTCCTATGGCTTGTTAAACACGACTTCAATTTCTGTCCATACAGCCTTCCAGACAATCTCCCCATTTATGAAAATAAACTCTTTTTAAGAGAAGACACATCTCCCCTGAAGAAACTGAAGAAAAAGTAAAGAAACTGCTAAAACTGTGAAAAGAAAGAAAGAAAGAAATAATAAAGAAACAAAACAACAACAACAACAAATCAATGCTTTTGTTATAACCTGTGCCTTAAGATGCACGATATATGATTTGTTATTACAGTTGAGGGTCAGCGTGCACTTGGGTGTGTTTGGCTTTTAAAGCTCAAATAGTCCCTTTGTGAATTAACTGCAGGTTCAGGCACTTTTTTGGATTAATGCATATGAAGCAATTATGTGAACAAAATGATGGGGTCCCGATGTCTAATGTATTAAAGCCTGCTCACACCCCGTGGCCTTGACTTTTGTATTTCCACAGCGATGCTGTGATAATTCACTTTCACTGTGAGAGCTCCTTTTTTTGCTCAGTCACTCAAACAAAAGTCTCGACTCGACTCATCAAATTCTCAAGGTGCAGCCGAAAGCAATTACAGAGACTCTGGGTGGAAGAGCTAGCCAAGGCCTTTTCCTTACTCTACCCCTAATAAAGGCTCGCCTTACAAACAAGATGAATCATGTTCCTCTTTTCCCTAAGCCTCAGCACTTTAGTGAGACCTCTCAGACTAGCATTGTATGCTCATTAGGCACACAACTTACTGCTGAAGACAATAATGGCTCAGATTTCCAGCCCACTTTAGTGGGTGGAAGGTGGAGCTTAAAATTCCTTTGGAAGCATAGAAACATGCCACTGCAGGGTCTCTGTCTCTTTGAGCTCTGATACTTTTTTACTTCTAATGGCATGTAGCTACCTGAGGTGTGGATGTGGGTTATTCTTATTTATTTATCATAATGCGCCTCAGAGTGAAATGGCAATAGGTTTCACTCTGACATATGTAAGAGGACAGAGTTGAAGGTACATGCTCATGTTGTAATTGGGGATTCATGTACAAAAGATACTGTGCACTCATCACTCACTGTGCTGTTCTCCCCTGCTGCAACATCCCATTACTCATCTGCCCATGTGGAGAGAACCAGTTATGTATACACAAAACGTTGTGCTGGAAGATGATTGCCTCTCACTATGGCAACTTTGAGAGATGCTAGGTGTTTTGGCTTTAGAGAAAGCCACATTTTCATGTTGCAGTAACATAACATTTTGGCTCAAGATAGACCTGATCTCACTCTGGCATACATAACTTACACATTTAAAAAAAGCTTAATCTCACCAATAAAAATAAAAATAGGATTGTATCAGCCATAAAACACATTCTTGCCTGTTTCCAGAGATTCAGAGGTTATGATGTTCTAAGTTGTAGAAACTGATCTGGCCAGGCGTGACCAGTGGCTTGCTGGTGGAGTCTTTGTCATTTGTCATGTGTGTATCAGCTTCACCTCTTGGTTGTTAATACATCCAGGGTTTGAATCTCCTGTTTTGTTTTTCCCACACCTTTGTGGACGAGCTTTTGCAAATGTCCATGTCCCTCTACAGCAACTGTAAATACAGCAAAATAAAGTCTGCACACTGCAACTTTTACTGGTACTAGTAGAATTTCTACTGCATCTACTACGACTACTACTACTACTGCAGCTAATAATGCTACTACTATGGTACAACTACTATTACGGCTGCAGCTGATTTTACAACTACTACTACTGCTACTACTACCAACTCTACTTCTTTTCCTTCTGCTCAAAACATACGTGCCTAATATGGGACTTTTGGATAAATTGCTTAAGCTCCAAATAAATTTTAAAGATATTTCAAAGGATTTTAAAAATGTTCAAATAAACTCAACTATGTAAATTTTGAGTAAGTAAGCACATAATTTTTCTTCAGATTTATCCTTTTGTGGTTATTTTTAGTGTTACTTTAACTTTACTGAAAGTACATGGTTTAGATAAATAAAGTAAATTGTTCTTGCATGTTCGATAAGCATGTGAAAGGATGCCATTTAATTTGTCATACACGGCTGAAGGAAAGGTGTCTTACCGCAGAAAATCTTAGAAGACTGATGCTTCATGTTGTGGGAAAAGCAAGCCAAGCCACAAAGCAATCCCTGAGATGGCAGAATCCTCGGCTTCATCCTCTGCATTGGTCTGTGCCCACAGACAAGAAATCATCACAGCTGTTGGAAGCCACTGCACTAACAAGTGGCTGGAAACTCTTCATGCATGGAGGAAACAAAACTGTTTTTCTAGTTTTTTTCTTGCAGTTTCAAGGCAAAATCAGTTTAATTTGGGAAACAATAGCCAATGAGCCTGGGACACGGACAAAAGGAGATTCAGTAGGTTTGTTTGTCTGCTAATGCAATCAGAGTCTGCTAGCTAGTTACCTAGTCTGGTTAATTAACCCCTGGAGGATTGGGGAGAGCAGAGGCTGTGATCTCGATAGGCCTACTGGGCTCAATCAAGACCACAAACTGAACATTGTATATGGCATAAAAGTGTTGTAGTAAACACATTCTCTTCCCTCTGCCAAACCCCGGGGAGCTCTTAATCAAACCACAGTGCACACATGATGGTGTTTCTGCAGAAAGGGAAGGGGAAAAGAAAGTACAGAACGGACAGACTGTGTGGACTCACAGGCGTTGATTACTCCAGGCTTGCACTTTGCCTTCCCTCGGGCTTTTATCTGAAGTCCCCTGTGACATTTTAGCACTGTGGGTCTCTGGTGAAGACTCCTTTTTTGTCACATGATGGGAAGGAATTACCGTGCATTATAGGGAATTATACTGGTTTATGATAACCTTCGCCTTGAACTCGGAACTTGGAATGAATTAGATGTACTTCACCTTGCACAGCATAGTTTCTCATAGAAGTGAGTTTGCATGAGCTAATTACATTGATTTCACTGATCTATATTTCATCTGTCAACATGGAGAATGTGTTCATTAGCAATCTGTTGTAATGGTTCCCCATTGCTGACTGATGTTTACAGACATTGTGTTGGTTTTCAAAGAGTGATTTCTTTCTCAAATAACGAGGTTGCATATTACTGTTGTTACTGGAAAAATAACATAATTGCATTTTTTTTCTTTAGCTTAGAATTTAACAAGTTAACGTGGTCATCTTTATGACCAAAACTGGGCCACTGAAATCTGTTCAAAAAAGCTTTTGTATAAATTCAAAATTGCATGAATGTCAATGAGGAAAGAACATTGCTCTTCTCCATTTCTGCAAAATGCTGTTTGGGAGATGCATGCTTTTTGTGCAACAATCTTGATTTTGTATTCCCTGTGTATCAAAGGACTTGGCTTTTCAAAACTGTATTGTGCCCATTATGCTGCTCGACTATTCAGGAAAGAATGAGGACTTTTAAGTAACAACAAAATGGAATTTTTTAGAGCGATTTGCTTTTGTTTTCATATATTTCATGTATTTCTGGTTGCAACAGAATATTGGGGCTGGTTAAAATGCAGAGGAGAGGTCATTAAAAAGTGGCCAAGCAAATGGAATAGCAGTAACTGTGAGGAGAGAAAGATAGTTTTATAGTGCATGATGGTCGAGATAAAGGCGGAGTTTTCAAAAATTTGTGAAAATTTGGTATGTCAGTGTTTGGTAAGTGATGAAACAAGGTGTATTTTTTATTTGACTGTGAATTAAATAGGGTCATTAATTTGCAAGAACATCTCTGCGGACACTCTTTTTCAGATAGGTGCTCTCTCTCTTTGACAATAGTGAAATGCATTTTAATGGGATGAACTTGGGGTGAAACGACTATTACACTCTATCCTTCATTCTTTTTCAGCAAATCAGTGAGAGGAAAACTAGTGGCAAACAAAAAAAAAAAGAATCAGGCAGGTGGAGGTTCCAATCATATCGACAGGGCAGAACATTCATCATCCATGGAGGCCTTCTTGTAAATCACCACGAGGTCTTGCCCCCAAATTACCCAAGACACGGTGAGAAAATAAATAATTAAAAGCCCATTCTCTGATGTGAGGCTCTTGAATGATAAATGATGAGGCTGAGATGGCGAGCAGGAGCAGCTGAGTCCTCAAATCCTTCAACACTTGGTGGAGGGAGGTGAAGGATAGGGCGGACAGGTGCGCACAGGGATTCTAGTATAAAACAAGGGGCAACCACTGGCCAAAAAAAAAAAAATCGAAGACAAAACAGCTCTCCTGTGTTTCATCATCTGACCAACTTCACTTTCTCTTACTTAAAACATTGACTTTATGATTTAGCTGTGCTCACATATTGCATGTCTGGGAGCAGAAGTGCAAGCAGACAGACACTAAAATCCAAATAACAACTGTTGCTGGAGCCCATTAACACTGTAATGGAGGCACTGCTATCTTTGTACAATAATATAAATGATAATAATCATAATCCTGGGTTGGATCATCCATATATGGCATTGGGCAAGTGTCCAGGGTGGGACCAGCCAATTTGCTATTATTATTAAAACAATGAAGACCTTTAAAATAATTTATTTCTATATATTATTTACTGGAAGAGTTGCAAGAGTTGTGTTATTCCGGGTCTGTCATAATCATAATGATAATAACTTATGCATATAGCACACCCTTTACAAAGTTACACACTGCTGAACAGCAAAAGATAAAAATGCATGCTTTATGTACATCAAAATTTAAAGCCCCCATGAAATAGCTACCAGAGCTATTTGGTTCCACATACTTATATATTTCCTATAAATACAGAAAGTTAGGGAGGGACATGTTGAGGGGATTGACTGGTGTTCACAGTAGCTAATACCACCACTTTCACCCATGCCTGTGGATTTTACGAATCAGACAGAGATCAAGTGTGGGAAGAGGACCACGATGAAATCATTTTCGAACTGAGGCCATATATGTTGGAGCTGAGATCCGAAGCCAGCAGGACAACTGGTGGTGAAGAGGTGCAGGCTCATCCCGATGTGATGAAACTGATGCATCCCAATGCTAGGCTTGTGTCTAAATTATAATCCGCTCATGCTTTAATAACTTATTTGTACCCTTACACAATGTTAGATGGAAAAATAAATCAGCTCAATAATACTGGAAAAGCTTACTGGCTGTTATTCCGTGTTAAACCTTATTTATGTTCTTTAGAACAGGCCTAAATCAGGGTATATGTAACCTGCTAACTGCAGCTTGTCACGCAACTTTCCTCCTCATGTTGTTTATCAGACCGGTCCTTGTTTTATGTGTGATAGTTCTCACTGTGAATCATATCAGATGTTGGATTAGTCATCTTTTCAAGGCGAGAGCTGCATTGCCTGTTTATCTGTTTATTTATTTATTTTAAATGTTTTAATCTTTCAAGCGCTGCTCCAGAAATTGCCGTGCCACCTCGCATCTCTTAAACAGAATAACACTGAAACCGTCACAAGAGCAAAATGTCTTTGTCGCCTTTGTGAGAGCACAGAACGAGGTAATTCTGCCTTTAACTTTTGTTTAGCGTTCGTGCCTTTGTGCCCAACAAATGACCGAATGAAAACTACAGAAAACTTTCTAAATTAGTTTCACTAATTTGTTTTTTTGCAACATAGGAAAGCAATGATGAAAGGGAGGCCTAAGGTGTTTTTGCTTTTGTTGTTGTGTGTTTGTATTCTTTGACTCTTTGATGTGTTTGGATTTTCTATTGAAATCTATTTTTGCATTCTGTACTATAAAAAAAATAAAAATAAAATGAAAATCCAGTAGAGGGGTTCTCTCACAAAAAAAGGATTTTGTGATCTGAGGGATTTCCCTGTTCAAATAAAGTTGGAAAAAAGTGAAGTGCAGTTTGGTGCGCTGGGATATGAGTCACAGCAGCTTGAGACGCCAGAAATAAATGACTTCTTTAAATTTTATTTATTTTTTAAATACACAAGCACGCACACACACACACACACACAAACACACACAATTTATATTATTATCCAGCATATTTTATCTTCAGTATATATAATTTTCAACTATTTTTATGCCAAAGAACAAAATTACATGGATTTATTGTTTCTCCCACTAAAATCTGCAGTAAAACCTTTAAATGAAATTTGGTTAGTTCACGGCTCCCTGAGGCAGTGTGAGGCGGGTGTCACAGACAGACACCTCTAAAGCTGTTGTATGACATCATATCCTCACCTCCATCATCGCACTGAATAGCTGCCA
>OMLF01010883.1:87920-106882 GCA_900302615.1 Holocentrus rufus
TGTCTGTCTATTGGCCGAACAGTGTCTGACAGGGAGAGGGGGTGGGGCAAAGCCAAGACGAGGAATTGAGGGCTAAACTGGCCTTGTGTCGCTCACACACGCACACACACACACACACACACACACACACAAACACACACACACGTGTTTGAGTGGTGTAAGATTTAAGACTATCCTTTAACAGTTTGATTCTGTTCAATGTAGGATCGACCGGTTGGGATTATTTTTGGCTGTGATGCTGTTGTGCTGCTGTGTTCTAGCCAAGAAAAGGCAGAAACAGATGAGGTAGTTGGGAGAGGATCCCTTTGAAGAACTCCACCACCTGCACATCAACATGTAAGGAGTCCAAAACGAGAGATGAGAAGTGCTTCCCTCCGGTGATTCTAAACACACGCATGTTAAATTGATTCTGTGACTTCACTGATTGTTTGGGAGATACTTTTTTTTTTCTTCGCTTTTTTTCCCCTCCTAGATGGGACTGTAAAAATTGCCTCATTCATGTGGTGTCAAGTTCATCATCATATCTTATACGTATTATCATATACTCCAGTTTCCCAGCAGGAAGTGCAACACCTTACCAAATCGTACAGTCACTTCGGGCAAATTGCGATTCTGCATGTGCAGTAACATGAATTGGCCCGGTTGTGACGTTTCAAAATGCAGGAGGCTGAGGAATGCAATTTCATGAGGGGTTGAAAGTCCTCCCACCACTTGGGCAAACACACACTTCTGTCAAAATTAGTTTTCAGTGAATGGTATAAATGTGATCTGAATATACCTCAGTAAGTGACAGCTAAAATTTAGGTTTGATATATTTAGTCCCCAAATGCCTCGCTTTCCACTGTAGTTGTTTTTGTGAACCCACGCTTGTTGGCAAAAGATAGTTTCTGCTTTTACAATTTTCACATCTAACTTCGTAAACCCAGAAGAGGGAGCTTCCCCACCATCTGATGACGCCATGAATGCAGCATGAATTGTGTGGTGTACCCTCTGCAGACTATGCATAAGTTCAGCTCTGCAAGGGTGCACACATTAACACACCCACGCACATTTTCCCCAACCTCTTTATTTAGGGTCTACCCAGACCCTGCACTTTAAAAGACTTTCCAGCGCTCTAAACTTTGAGTCATGGGTGCCAGTTCTCTTTTCTCCTGACAGCTTTGGGATCATAACATATTGTAATATAAGCCCAGATAAAATGAGCCTCAATTTGCCTGTCTTAGTGGCCCCGCTGAATGTGATTCCATCAGCTGTGGCAGGGAACATTGTGCCATATTCACTCACAGAGATGAGATTAGGCCGGCACTGAGAGATGTACTCATCCACGCGCAACCCTTCTCAATATGTCACTGTGACATGAGAGGAACTGAAAAACCTTGGAATGCTAAGGAGTTTTGTTGTGGAAGCATGCCCCCCAAAACTTCTTCATTTCACAATCCCATTTAATTTAAAAACTGAGGCGGCCTGTTTTCCTGCTTTTATGTGAAATTCATTAAAAGTCAGTAAATGAATGGATCACGCTATTCAGCTGCTGCATTTTTAATACCTCATCATTTTAGCCATTTAGGACTTAGTGGGTGATCCTTTCAATAGATATAGAGGATGGTATACATTTGCAGTTCTGCAGTCTAGCAATCAATTGATGTGACAGTGGGAATATGTTCTCCCATTCGCAGGAAAGCACAGCCATGCACACACAGATGCTCCGAAACTAAAGTTTGCCAACTGTCTTTCATCTCTGTCATGTTCACTGCCTCGTTTCTACCAGTGTGCGATCAGTCTTACTCGTCGGAAGTCACTCTAGATAAGGGTGACAGCTAAATGCTTAAATTGTACTGTAAGTGCGAGTGCTTTATGAGATGTAACAGCAACATGCACTGATTCAGAACTGATTGCTATGAAACACAAGAAACTCCTGACTCAAAACATCATCTGAAGATTGAACATTATCACTGAAATCTTTGGACCGTTACAAGATAAAAGTAAACGTCTTAAGGTTGGATGCACTCATCGCTGACTGTAGAATTAAAGAGATTGGAAGCACTTAGATTTTGTGGTGATAACTGATATCTAAGTGTTTATTGAGATAAAAGACAATAATATTGGTGATTGGCCATTACCTCCTCATATATATTAAAACACTGATATTTTTGGTACTAAATCACCAATTCTCACTTTCTCACTTTGATTTGGTTGGTGCTCCTCCATGATAGTGCCAGTTAAATTATGATCCTTGCAGGTGGTTGGTATGGAAACCGGAAAGAAAAAATTTAATATATATCACTATTTTCCTTCATATTTAGACACCGTAAGCAATATGAAAGTCCTGTTGAAGTTTGACTAAAACATTGTTAAAGAATATTTCATGATAGACTTCACATGGAGTAAAGTTACATAATAGCATCATAAGACCCATAACATCTACAATCTCTAATCCTAATCATAATACAGAAATAATGCAAGAGATTGCAAGCATACCATAAATCTGACCCCACGGTAAATGGACTATACATAATAAAACTGTGAATTGGTGAGGCTTAAAATTTACTAGAATATACATAAATACATATATTCCATAAAGATTTGAAATTATGTCTTATTGCCTGAGTTGAAAGTAAACATCTAGAAAAATGGATAGATGTATTTACTTTGCTTTTTTCTAATAGTGCTTGTTCTTTTTCCTTGCAGAAATGCAATTAAAGTAAAAAAACGAACTCATCTTACCCGACTCCCCCACAGCCTGTTTGCACTGAATATGTTGCTTTGCAAAATCCTGATCCGTAATCACAGAAAAGAAATGAAAACAGGAAGGTCAGTTTTTATTGTGGTGGTTAAAGGAGAAGTTGACTTTTTGTGAACTTAAACCTCGTTAAAATATTATTTGGCATCCTTTAGGATGATACCAAGCCAACCAGTCACTTCAGCACAGAGAAACTCACAACTGCGCTGCATATTTTCATGAGGCTTCAATACAATCCAGTGGAATTATTGTTTAAGACTTCAAAGCCACGATACATCTCCTTTTCAGTTCATACTCTGTTGAACATTGTTGATCACCACCGCAACTTATTAAGCTAACATTACAGTGAAGAAGAGCTCTGCCTTTGTCTTTAGGAATACAGTTTTATCTTTGTTAACTTCCTACATAATTTAGTCAGCACTGCTCTGCTGGCCTGTCTCCCCTCATCTGAGGCTGAGCCTCCTGCCTCCAACTGGATCTGTTGGTATGAAGCAGTGTATTCCTAAGTTACACGATTTATGGCTGTCTCTTTTAAAATGATTATATACAGATTAACTCAAAGATGATTATCTCAGTGTACACAGTAACACACCACTGCATCATGTTTAATTAACCTTACAGTCAATCAGACAACAATAGACAGCTACATATTCTCATACTCCATGCAAATTAGCAAGAAAGTTAGACCGGTATTAGTCATTTCAGTTACAATAAATAAACAATTAATAAAAAATAACTATATTAATAAATAAATACATAAATGTCATGGGAAATAAAAATGAGACATTTTTCTGTCAAATTGAAATCACTTTACCATCTTGTCTCATCACTCACACGGTGCTGAAAATAAGACCAAAGGCCCTATTTTTGTGAACAGATGGTGCATGGCAAAAAGAGCAGTTTAACAGCATGAGACGCACAGGGCGTGGCAGCCTTAATTTGGCATTTTCATGGCCAGAGGAGGCAGCGCAACTGCAGCGCAGTCAGAAATGGGGCTGGATTAGAAGGAATACATTATCAATAAGTATGGTAGAGGCAGGCATCAGTCATGACCAATCAAATCCTTTTCTTCCCCTCAGATGCAGTGCATTGTGCGCCCGGGTGCACTGACAGTACCATGATTAAAAGAACAGACTGGAGTAGATCTGCCACAAAAGCATCTTCTGAGAGGAAACTCATGCCCTCGTTGGGGAAGTGCAGAATTGCCACAATGAATATGTGGCACTTTATATCAAATTAGCTTGGGGTGGAGATAACACATTTAACTGTCATGTTACTCTGGTGCATGGAAAACCACTGCCTAATGTAGGAAATGGTGCAATAATGTTAAGAAAAGAGCCAAGACGTTGGTTGCCAAAAGGAGAGTTTGGCATCGGGAGAGGGGGCATCCAACAGCCAGATCCTCCGCCACCAAAAGTCCCGCCCTCTTCATCATGAGGCTGTGATGTTTATATGCAGTGAAGGAAAAATGCTGTGTCATTTTTTCATGCTTGAGAGATTTATGTCAACTGGTCAGCTTCAATCATTCACAGAGGGGCTTGGTAAGGTTCTGAGCGGGATCTGTTTGCCCATGCACCGGCAAAGCCAATCGCTTGGCAAAGGCACAACATCGCCCAGGATGCAACAGAACGTTACGCCATACCATGTGCCGCAAACTGAGCAGGCGTAAGCGTAAATCACGTTAATCCTTGACACCCAAATTGCACCGTGCTGCTCGGTTGTCACTGATACACCTCCTGCTGCGCTCCTGCTCCACCTTCGTTCCGCCAGTTTGAAGCGCAGATTCACACCGGGCTGTTAAACGGATGTTTAAACAATTCGAAACATTGAAAATCACATTTTTTGTCCAATTAAAAAGATGCCTGCAGGTATTACACTGCACCACTGCTGAGGCATCTGTGATTGTGATGGCGAAACAAAACAAAACATTATAAACACAGCCAAATATTAGAAAAACAGCATGCTCAGGTGCTATTAGCACTCAGTGGCATTTATGCGACTAGTAGACTTTGAAATACTCAGTTATGCTTACTGCTCGAGAACTCCTCCCTGCTTTAAAGATCTTTCCCATTCAATTTAACGGCATGTTGCCCCCGTCCTGCTAAACAGTCTGCCTGTGCCGTTCCAAGGCAGCGCATCACTTCTGCTTTCTCATTGGACAGGACGCGCGGCGGCCCGGGCTGAGATGGGTGACCATTACCTCCCACCAAACCCTGCCGCTTCACTTAGCTCAGATTTAATTAACTCCAACCAGCATCACTTCGAGCATGATGGCCGCAGAGGATTGCCCACTCGGGGTTTCCGATCAAGCCGTGGATGGATATACTAACTGGAAGGACGTGACGCCGCGGCCGTAGCAGTGCTACGGTCCAGCCCTTTCCTCCACCCCCCATCCCACATCCTATTGATACCCCTAACCTCCATCCTGCCCAGTCTCCCTCCGATCTCTCACTCCTATGCTTAATTAGGCCCTCCAGTTAAACAGTGTTCTCTCTCTTTCAAGGGTCTTAGTTTACCGACGTTAAGAAAAAAGAGAGAGAGAGAGAGAGAGAGAGAGATTCACATTCACCTCACATAAAACTATGAGAAAGAACTATGCTGACACACCATAATTCACCCCTGCCTCCGTCGCTCCCCTTGTGGGTGGAAGCCAGCTAAGAGAAAGACACACACACACACACACATGCACGCGGACACACACACATGCTGCACGGAACAATAACATATATAATATGTTCTACATGGTTGGAGATAGCAGGGTGGTCTGATGCTCTATTTCAAGGCATTTGAGAGTGGCATCTCCATTTAAAATGACTTGGTCTGTCCGTCCTGGCCCGAGTTCTTCCTGTGCACCGAGTGATCCACGAGGACTCCTCCACAACCGTGTCAGCGGCGGCTGACAAATGCGCTAGCCCTGCAAAATGCTTGTACAAGCACAAACATATCTCGACTATTTATCATCCTGCCGGAAAATTTATCAGAGTATGAAAGCATATCAACCGCATCCATTTTGTTTGGTATCAAATCTGACAATAACAGGAAGGCGTTGGGCAGATGATAGACGGCAAAAAGGGGGAGAAAATAGAAAATAGCAATTCCGAGCTAAAATTATTTCATGTTTAATATCCGGTTGGCTTCCTCCTAGCCATGCGGATTTCAGACATGAAGGAGCAATTTCAAAGTTTACTCTGCCTTGAGACATCTGCGGTCAGAGATAATTCACTCAAACTCAATAAGAAAACCAGAATATTTTGTCAACACCCTGGAAATCAGCACCTTCATCAATCAACAGTGAAATTCAAGAGTGGATATTAGCCTAATGCAGCTATACCAGTTGCTGCATTTGAGGAGAGCTACAAGTATTTTAAGAAGTGTGCACTTTCTTTTTCTTGATTTTAGTCTTGTTTTCTTTCAACAATTTTCATTTTTGAGTGCAGTGCAATCTGTCACTGACTTAAAAGCATTATGACTTTTACAGTATTGTCCTCCATCAGCTTTCGAGGTCAGAGGTGAGCGGTGCATTTATGTTCCTTCAAAACGTGGGAGTACGGATTAGCGAGTTTACAGCACATTCATGACTGCTTTGATCAACACAAACACCATCAGATTCACAATATCATCACATCTTCATGGCACTGGTGCTTCTTGTCGTCTCGGTTAGGTTTACCGACAGCCACTCGTGATGCTTTGTCAGTTGAAGATGACCGTAGTCTTCTGTTGTCAGACGCCCCCTGAAAGCACCACCAGGAAAGCTTTCAGTTTTGTTCAAATCACTCTGCCTGCCTGTAAGTCCTCAAAACACGACATTGCAGCTTCTTTGAGGAAATATAATGGTGATGTCTGTATTATAGTGATGGAATACTAGTGTGGATAAAGTTTGAAGTCTCTGAAAGTTCATTTTCATATTGTACTGATATGAAATCCTATGGCCTGCTAAAAGGTGGGATAATTGATATCTGAGCTCTGAAATATGACTGCTTGCAATTAGCAGAATGTACATTTTGTAGATATTAGGCTAACTATGTAAAATGACTAGTATAGTCCTATAGGTAAAATCTGTACTGCCCTTTAAAATGATCATGTTATATCTGCAAGTTCATACTCTTGATCAATACCAGTTAATTATTTTGATTATTTCACCAAGTGCTCAGATTTCTGCCTTTCAAAATCTATTCTTCATCATGTACTCTGTTTTCGAACAAAAACTCTCTCTCACAGACACACACGCACACAGGCACGCACACACACACACGCTCTTGCATTTTCAACTGCTCAACAATGGAGAATTGTATTTCAAAACAGCAACTGGCGTCACAAGACATTTTGCTCTTGAACCCAAAAAAAAAAGAAGAAGCAAAGTACAGGGCAAAATTATTATTACAGAATTTTTCATTGTGATATACTCATTAGAAGTTTCTGTTGCATCTCTGCTCTAATTAGGCAGCTTTTTCATCTCCATTGTGGAACTGTGACTGTATTATTTGTGCCTGATATAGGCCACATTATGCTATGGTTGCTGATAGCGGTCAATAATAACTGTAAATTACTTCACGTCCCTTTAATGCTGATGAGATTATTTGCAAGAGCTATGGGGATTTTGGAATATGCACAAAATGTCAATTATTCCTTCTTGTTACCTACTCATTAAGCTGAGTAATTTTATGGACAAGTGCTCCCTCTGACCTGAACAAAATTTCCATGAGGTAGGAGTACTTGATTAGGGTATTTCACTCTTTCCACTTCTGCACATTATGCTCAGTCTCGCCTGCTGTGATATCAGTATTGCCCTTAACGCTGTCCTGATCCTTGAATGTCAAAAGCAACAGGATTCCTGCACAGAGCTGTTCCAACATTTACCGTTACCGCATCGCCGTGCACAGGCTCTCACATTTTTCACTCCGTCTGCTGTCCGTTAGCAGTTTGAAGCCTTGCTGCGTGCATTAATCCTCTGGGACGGGGCCCTTTTAGAATCATTTATTCACAGTCAGTGGCAAAGCACCGCGGAGTCAGAGGTCAGTTCTTGGCTATCCATATCACCATAACTCCAGGGCTTTGCCATCGCTGCGCACGCTCCATCTGGGTGAGAGACCGCGAAGGTCCAGGCACACATTGTTGGGAGTGGTGCTCCCTGCAATTCTGTGGTCACTCGTATCTGGAGCGATGCTGTCTCACTTGGATTATTTAGCATATGCCATCTGGTGGGTACTTTCATCCAAAGTGGCTTACAGTAAAAAAAAAAAAAAGTGGATGTATTTTTAGCCTGGTTGGCCCTTTATGCTGTTTCAGCGCTACATTTATGCTTAATTTAGATTCCAGACTGTGACTTCTAATGACTTCATTGCAGATACATTTAATTTTTGGCATGAGACTTTATGGTTTTACCCTTGACATCATCAATACTGGTAACTAGAATCAATACTGTATACAGATTATACTGAGCACATAACTATAGTTATAGTTATACATATGCAAACATACAGACCTCGTTATAGAGATAAAAATAGATAACGATGATGTAATATTAAAAGAAAATAAATATAAAATTCACTTGGCATGTGCGTGATTTGTTTCAGTAAACACAAGTGGCCTTTAGGCTATAGGAATTCCATAGGCATGCAACCATTTTTTACAGGGTCAAGCACTGCAGTACACAATAACTTTGATGCTCAAATCTCATTGGGTATTCATAGCCAGAAAGCTGTCTTTTGATAAGTAGTGAAACAATAACAGTATGACACAGTAACTGGATATTTAAATAGCCTGCAGAATAATTCACATGATTTCACATAATTACTATCCACTGATGTCTATTCACCACAGCGGCAAATAACTGCTCAAGGCAGAACATGGGGGGGGGTGAATTGAATGTTGAGTTTTACTTCATACAGACTGGATTATCAGTGGCACAAATCCATTTTATAAAAGCATTGGACTAATCACGTATAGACTAATGTACTGTGGATCTCCTTGGCGTTGTTTTTCAGTTTAGTCAATGCAGATGTGTTTTTCATCTCTCACCATATTATTTAAACATCTGGGTTGCACAGCCAGTGTCATTTCAGTTGCATCATGCTATTCATCTGTGCCAAACCCCCCAACCATACCCAGCCTCTCTCCTTTATAAGGCTGAATGAGTCCTGATGGAAAGATTGATAGTGAGAGAGGATGGTGGAATACTTAGAGGACCTGGTTGGCTGCCTGTCATTCTGAGGTTTCTCGTGTAAAGCACTTTTACTGCAAGTGGAGATGCACTCCTCGGCACCCTTGTCAGAAACAACAACATCAGCGGTGGCGCTTTTGGGAATTTCGTCCTCTTTTCACCCAGCTCTGTGGTGCCCCATCAAGTTGGCAGCTCTGTCTCCACCCATCTTTCAATTTTGGCACTGTTTGTGCTTTCATTATAACCACTCATCCTCATGTGCTCTCAATAATTTGCCATGCGTGGCCGCTTACAGGGCCATAAAGCAGAAACAGTGATGGGAATAGACAATGATAACTATGGCTGGGATTCTATCTTGGTCCACAGCATTGTGCACTGAGGCACATAAAAGGATATGCTACACTCTTCCTTAAAGAGCTTCTGACTGAAACTCTGCCTGAACATAAGGAGTGACTGTGATCTTATGGGGCTTGATATGCATGGTTTAACAAGCTAGCCTCCAAACATTTAAAACTGGATGTATGGGAGTAATTTGCACAGTGCTCTTTAGGGCTGAAAGTTGACGATTCAAATCATCTATTTCACAGTACCCCTGCAGTTGTTGGAGAAGTTTGGGTCAAGCAATCATTTCTTTTTCCTTTCTTTTATAGTTTTATAGATAGTGTGTATTGCAATACTACAATTAAACAAAATGCAGCCAACTTCTGCTGAGATGTACCTTCATGATCACAGTGGCAAATAGCAACTTGTGATCATGCACAGAGAGAGAGAGAGAGAGAGACACATATACACACTGCTGCCTATGATATTCCTATAGTATTTCCATAGTAATTGAGTAGTGTTGCTGCGGTTGGAATATGCATGCAACATTTTGCTGTAAGAAAAAGTTCTTGGGTAAACACAGAAAAGTGGTCTATTTAAGCCTGAGCTGTTTCATAATTTCATTTTAAAAAGATTCCTTGATGTTTAAAAAAAATGAAGTCAGTTATTGTCCTGCAGCTTTGTTGGAATACTGAGGCGGCACACAGGTATGTCTTGTTAAATTAATCTTTTATTCACGTTGGGTGGCGATCAAAATGTGTTTGCACCTGTAGTAATGAATTTTATAGATTTTAAAAGTTCAAACCTGTTTGTATTACTCTGTTCTATTTAATTCTGATTGATTATGATTACTTTGGTTATTATTATTGTTGTGGTCTATCAAAACTGAACCGTGTGCCTCTGCATTTTCTGATTGCCAGAAAGTCTATATCTAAAAACAATAAATAAATAAAATAAAACTAAGCAGTGAAGCTGAATTGTTGTACTGAACTTCTGAATCCGAGTCTCAGAATACTCGTCTTTCTATCTTCTGTCTTGCACTGTCGCATCCGCACCGTGTTGTGTGTGAGGTCCCGTTATCCTTCTACCACATGTCAGAATGTGAAACTGTAAGATGTCGATGTCAGAGACAGACCACTATGCGTTTATTGTACTTGTCAGTTAAATTAATTCTGATTTCTGACATATCGTGATAAGCCCCATAGTTTCAGCAAGTCTGACCTCAGAAACAGCATAAAATGCTTCTCCGCAGGGGGGGTGCAATGCACTCGAATTGTGCCTTAAAGTTTGGAACTAATGCTTCATAGAACACTCCATCACATCTTCATAGAGGTCAGACCTCTGGGGAATCCAGACTTTCTCTGAAAAGTTTTTCAGGTGTAAATGCAGCCACATTTCTGTCATTGCATTACACCTCAGGCAACCGCTGCACTTTCTCTCCACCTGAGTGCAGTGGAAGCCTTAAGTGCCAGAGGACAATTTGAAAACCTTAAAAGCACCCATCTTTGCCTTTGTATCTGTGTCGCTTCCTCTCCTTACTTTTCTATAATCATAAAATCTTCATTCCTCTGAACGAAAAAACAAAACAAAGCAAACAGAAAAAACATGCTGCTGAAGTAAGGAATTGTTTTAAGTCGATCGGAACCGACCGCCGGACATGAGCCTTTCGGCGTCATAAAATCAAAAGGCTGACATTTTTAACACAGTTATTACCACACTGCAGCTGAGAGGTGGGCGAGGGGGAGAATAGATGAATGTGCTCATTCAGCGCTGCAGCCCACCGTTCAATTCAGTGGAAGTGTCCTCGTACGTGGAGCCACTCCTGAAGGATATGCCTGTCTGAGTTTTCTGGCTACGCACTGGAGGAACAGGCAGCCAGCAGACAATCACAGAGGGGCTTAGCGCGTCCATTAAGGCTGTCAGTTAGCAAGGCCCTTGATTAATTGCACACTGCACAATGGCAAATTAAGGCAGGTCTCAAGCCCAGCCCCCTCGAATAATTAAGTAAGAGTAGATTGCCAGGGAGAGGGAGAAGATGAGTGCTGGGCATCTATCGTCTTGATCCCAATCACTCTTACATGAAATAAAAACGTGTGGAGCTGTGTGTAGTAGGCATGTGCATGTATGGGGTGTGTCTGTGTGTGTGTGTGTGAGGAGGGGGGGCTGGAGTATGTGCTTTGTGTCAATGAGTGAGTCAAGCAATAATTCGAACGGTGGCACTGAAATACATTTGTGCGTCTCTGATGTTAAAATTCAACACACGTTTTTGACAGTCCTCACAAGAATAGTAATGCAAGCATGTGTGTATTAGAAGTGGGTGGAATGTAGATGTATGCATTACCTATTTAAATTGCAGAATAAATATAATTGTAAGCAAATATGAATATAACATTCCGTAGTCTGTTGCTTGTCATATTTTAGCAATGCAGGCATGTTTTTTTTTTTTTTTCTTTGCATATTTCTGGACAGTGCAGCTCAGCAAAGCCATGGGGGGAAACACATTTCAGCACCTGGACAGCAGCACCAGACAACAACATGGGACCGGTGCTGCATTGAAGTGCTGTTGGAACTATAGGAATCACCAGCAGGCCGCACATGACTGACAGTGAAACAGTAAATATGGAAGCCTAAAGCTTTGTTTGTGCTCTCATCTTATCAGCCCTGCCGGTCCCATCGGTGGGTTTATCAATGCTGTGGGGCCGAGCTTCGTTCAGACTCACTGACCTTTATTTTAAATTCTAGCGGAGGTCTCAAGGTTTCCAAAGACACACAATATGTCCTGCTGCATTACAGTGAAATGTGTATAAAATGATGCAGACATATAGATTCAGTATTCTCTATTCCATATAACTGTGCAGCTGTAAAATCATGTATGTTGTACAATATGGAAAAAAGAAAAAAAAAAAACTTTGAGGCCTTGAGAGGAAATTTCAGGGGAAAATCAAACTTTAAGGGCTTAAAATAATAAAAATGATTCAAGTTATATTGAAAAACCTTTAATAAAAGTTTGACAGTAATCAGTGCTGAGAACTGTAATTAGGTTTACTCTGCCTGGTTTTAATATTTAAGACTCTTTATTGCCTAGTTTAAAGCGTTTGTTTGAAAACATATGAGCTAACACGGGCTGTGATCGCTTGTATGTGTGTGTGTGAGAGAGAGAGAGAGGGAGAGAGCGAGAGAGGATATGTACTTGTGCAGCCACTCTGTTCAGAGTTACATCCCAGGTGACAGTTTTCCCGTGCACCACTGTTGTTTCTCGCAGGGTCAGCCGGTCATCTCATACTGTGAGCCGAGGTCAGCAGGGCCTTGTGCTCATTTCTGGTACTTAACACAACCAGCTGCTTTTTTTATGTAATGTTGCTACGATACAAAAGACTACCAGGATTAGATAAAACAGCTTTATTGTCTGTCACACATACAATAAAGTGACTAGACACATAGAATGGGACTAAAACCATTGAGAATAAAAACACAATTTACAGGATGGAATCAAACAATGTGTCTTTTTGGGTCAAATAAGTTCAAGGCAATTTGTTATTGTGCAGTAAGGAGAGTGGCAGCAGTTTGATCTCTGTATGTAGTAGTGGTCTGTATGTTTTGAGATAGCATAAAGCTGGCTGTTGCTGTCTGCTGAGCACACAGTGTTGAGCATTTGCATGCACCATGCATTGTAGCAAGCTACAAGGAGACACTGGGCACAGGGAGGTGAAACTGTTACCATTCATTCAGATGGTAAGTTGACCAATTAAGACAGAGTTTGGGAAGTCAGCTTTTGGATTCTATCTGCTCATTAAACGAAGCAGACTGAGTATTAGTTACACAAACATTTCTCAGAGGCAGAGCTGCTCTGGAGGCAGAAATAATCTTATTAGTCGAGTTCAACCTCAATGGGCAGAGCCAAATAAACAGTTTTTCAGAGCAGTTGGCTGGCTGGCAAACTTGAATCGCAAAGGAAGAACTTCGGTCAATATAAAAAAAATATATATATATATAAATGACAATGACTTATTGTCCCTCCACACATCAGGGAGAGGACTGTCCAGCTGGTCAGGCTCTGCTGGACCAAACTTGGGGAAATGATGGATTTTGGCTCTGAGGTCTGGAATTTTGAATATAAAGCTGACTGGCACATCGCAGCGCCACCACAAGGTCAACAGGGCAATGAGCTTCCTGTTCAGTATCCCAGATTTGATGAAACATTGGGGAATGATGTGTTTTTTACACCCTTCCAGTAACCATATAATGAAACTGACTGGCCCGCTACAGCACCACCACCAGGCCAAAATGTCCCAAACTGTCAAGCAGCAATGGCTAGCTGGATAAGCAACTAATTGGTAATGTGACAGATGGATGGATGTTTTGATACGCCTAAAATCGGACAGTGCAATCATAAAAATACATAGACCGATGGCAAAAAAGGTCAGTGCTGCACATATGAATACAACATACAAGCAGACGACACTCCTGCAGGCCTACAGTTTGAGCACTGGTCACTGGCCTTTATATACAGTACTGTTTGACAGTGAAATGGCCCAAGGGCATTTCAGTTCTTTTATGTGTTGATCCTGCAGGGAAGGACACTGAGCTTTCTCCCAGACGGTGGGGCCTTAATCTCCTCACAGTCAGGCTGTGTGGACTCTGCTAAAAATGCTCCCTCCTGCTCTCTAACAGGCCATTTCTTAAACATTAAAAGCAGGCCCAGGCGCTGATCAGTCTACTGACTATTCAGGATTTTGCACAGCCTCTCCGGTTGGGTCTTGTGAGTGTGTTCCAGAAAACAAGACAGACAGGCAGAGGAAGGGGAAATGTATATGCATGCGTATTCATATGTGTGCATGTGGGAATGAATGCATGCAGTATGTATGTACTGAGCTCGAGAGCAGCGGGGAGCTGAGTCTGATCAGTCATGCAGCTTTGCATCCCCTTCCCAGTGTCTTTGAGCCAGAGTGGCATTTCAGAAAAGCAGTGGCATCCATCACAATCATATGAGCGCCCTCAAAATCTCATCTATTTTCTAACTGCACCAGTCCACATGTGCCCACAGTTTTTTTATTGTTTTTTTGCCAACTTGCAATCTCAAACAACAAAGAATTTCCTTCATTTTCCTCTGGGGATTAATAAATTATCCATATATCCTCCTTTTTTCTTGCACTTTTTTCTCTCTATCATTCTCCCCCTTCTTACAAAACAAACCCAAACATGTTGGGTTAAGCACTTATTTTGTGTACTGGTATGCTAGTTTACACTGAGTATTATATCACACACACTTAAGGAAATTGGTGTAGCTTGTTAGGAATAGGGAACAGCAAAAACTGTGTCTTGTCTTTTGCAAAGTGCCAGAACCGGGACCCGATATCAAGGTCACGCCATCATGTGATCTTACTCTCAACATCAAATATTCCTGTGTCTAAATATTTTACTTAGGAGGTGCATAAAATTTTGTTGACGCACTCTTTTTCTTTCCAAGTCATAATAACTCTTTACAGCTTACCGTTCACTGAAAGGCAAAGGGAGCTCTGCTATCATGGGGGAAAAAAAAGTATCTGCAACTGTGCTTCTTTTTCTTACTGGAACTGAAAGTATCGCGGGTTATTAATGTGCTTGGTAAGCTTCATGACCTTTCAGCCTCGGAAGCAGTTAAAGGCTACATACACTATGACTGTAAAAATGAAGCGAATGCACAAAATGTTCAGGACATTCAGCTCTTCACAAAGTACACAGGTGAAGCAAGGTAGAAGCCACTGTTCCTTATTGATCTGCCTTATGAGATCCATACCAATCACAAAGAAGGAGATGTATGTGAAAGAAGTGGGTGGGTTAGAGAAGCATTTTGAGTTAGAGTAGAAGACTGAGAAAACTGAGATGTCGATTATGGAAGAAGCTGCAACTGTATTGGGAAAATGTCCCTAATATTTTGCATATGTATTGTTTATGTTGAGGAGACAATGAGGATTAATTGCTGCAAGTCTTTTTCTAACTGTAGCCCATGTTGGAAAAGTGCTAAATAGGAGGACATCAAGTTTTTTGTTTTGCATATAGACCATTGCAACCAGAGCTGTAAAATTGTGTTTTGCACAATAAGGATCAACCATTTCTTGTTTGAATCAGTGATTATTGAATCAAAAAAAGTTCATTTTGATCAAACTTTGAGTAAAGTGGGTCTCCTGTGAAGTCCCGTGGGAGAAGGTGGACAGAGATGTGTTTCACCCAACCGCAGTGACAGGAAGGTCCAGCCAAAACACAGAGGCTCGGCCCGCAAGTTGGACTGCGGTTTGGATGACATAATGATGATGGAGGGCATGCCGAGAGGGTTTCATAAACTGTCAGCTCTAATCCCGAACACTGCCCATTCACACGGCTGAACTTTCACTGTTCCCTTTTACCACCTACGTGAGACAATGTAACATAAAAAAATGATCTACCTTGGCAGGACGAATCCCTCCTGGACAAACTCACTCCGCTAAAAATATAAAATGAAACCCCAATTCATATATTACTAACCACACAGCCTTCATTCTCAATAATTGGTTTGCTGTTTTGATGCAAACAGCATTTTTTTTTAGCAACTGGAAAACAATTTTATATTTTGAAGAAAATCGAAATTGAAAGTGAAATGACCCTGCACGCGGTTCAAATTTCAAGATTGAATTTTTCCTGTACGGTCAAATTTTTGCACATACCCAGAGCCCACTGGCTTAAAACGAATGGAAACTGTACTCTTTACTGCACAGCTGGAGAGAATACTGGAGAGAATACTACAGTAGCGCAGCCCGGCTATGCGGCAAGAATCCATTGAAGTGACAAGCTTTAAAAACAATACTGATAAGAGTCGGGCCTGCCACAAGTTACGGCTTATTGCATTGGGACTGTCTGTGTCACTCTCCCATGTCTCTTTCACTTTCTCATAAAACAACAAGCTATTTGCTCCGCAGCCAGAGCGTAAACATCGTTGTCAACAGATCTCAGCATGTGTCTTTCAAATACTGATCAAATGGGTTTTGAGATGTGGATTCCCTAGGAAGTGTACATCGCTTTTTGTGATCCAATCTGAGGGCTGGGTGTAATACACCTCAGCATAAAATTGGAATTATCAGTGTCACAATAAAAAAAAACAAAAAAAAACAGCAGCTCATATCGTGGCATGGATGCACGGCGCTGGAAGGAGAGCCTGAAAGTGATGCAGTGTGACAAAACAAATGCAGTAGATATGCCACAAGGGAGCACTATAATAAAAGAACTGTTGAGGAGAGAAGGGGGGGTGGGAATAAGGGTGGGTAAGCTGAGTGTGAGCCACTTGCCTTATGTACGCATGTGTGTGCTGTTTACAGGGCCTGAGCCACCGAAGATGCAGCTCGAATTCTTGCTGCTCGGTCAAAGTCCCTGGAGTAATCTCTCATAAGAACAGAGCGGGGACAGGCAGGAGGATGTCCATTTCATTCTGAAGTGTATTAAATCCCTACACTCACAAACCAGCACAGCCGAGCGTGGCGATGTAATTTTGGTGGGGATGTGGATACAAGAGAAGAAGAAAAAGAAAAGAAAAAAAAGGAGGGGGTTGGAAGTATTCATAAGGCCGGTGTTGACACTAAACCGAGATTGGAGTGAAGAGTAAAGGATGGAAACCTGCCTCGGCGATTGGCCAGAGGAGGAACTCCCCTGTGTCCGAGCCGATACGTCTCTCCTTCTCATCACGGCGGGGCAATTTTGTCCCGGTTATAGCTCGTCCATCTTCTCCCAGGCTGCTCCTTATTTCAGCATTCCAATTTCCTCCCCTTGTGTAAGTGCCGAGTGCTAACCTACTTCAGACTTCCCCTCAGCAGAGACGGAGAGGAGGAAAGGCGAGAGGGGAGGAGAGACGGGGAACTGCTAGCCTGCCCGATTCAGTCCGGCTTCCGGTTTCCCCGAGGTGTGGGAAAGCGGATTCAAAGCGGAAAAAAAAAAAAAAACTGCGCCTCGAGATGGTGTTGTGGTTAAGACCCCTGCCTCAGGAACCGCATGTACCCGTCTTGGCCAAACACTGCGAGCTGCCAGAGCTTCCTCTCTTGTGTTTTCCCCCCTGCTCTATCTCCCTCTCAGCTTACCTGCTGTCTAAATAAAGAAAAGCACAAAATAAGTGGACTGAAAACTCTCCTTTGAAAACAAATCCCCAAATACGATCACATTCCCGACTCTTGTATAAGGACACCTATCTGTTGGTACACTGATGTCAATCCGGTCTCACCAGGTCTGGCCTGCCAATGAAGATTATTTCCTGAACTGCAAGGCAATGTCGTTGCTCTGAAAAGATAAGGTAGCACCCCCTCCCTCCCACTTTTCATCAAATCAATTAAAAACAAACAATCAGAGAAATGGAGTGTGTTGACATTTGCAGTATTACCTTTGACGTAACTGGCAACCGACATTATTGTGTCAGCAGATAATACCAGACGCAGGTGGAGGGGGGGGGCAGCATCTCTGACTCAGATGCAGCAGGCATCCTGAAGGATTTAGGCAACACTTTTCTGTCTGTCCCTAATATACTCCCGTGTGTTTAAGCGTACATTCATCATTTTCATTTTCATTCATCTCCCTTTTCACAATAAACCTGTCACTGTCGCTCTAATCCCGCTCTTCCCACCTTTCTTAGCTTCATCTTTCCTCATTTCTGCATTTTCCCCCCTCCCTCTATCTTTGCATCATTCCCTCACTATTTTCATTTTTCACTGGCTATTTGTAATACATCATCTCTTCACGTTCACCCCATCCCATCCCCCACTCTCCTCACAAGCCTTCCACTTCGACACCCAAGAAATCTCCTTTTCCCAGTTGCCCAATGGCTATAAAACATTCATCCACTCCTGGGATAACGTCTCCCCCTGCGGTCCCCCCCCCCTCCTGTTTTGAAATTGTCCTTCAAAGACTTCTGCACATGGTCCGCGCGCCGCCTGATTAATGAAAAGCAAAGGAAATAAAAGCGAGCGCGAGTCAGCTTTCCAAAACACAGCTATTTACACTGAATTGATCTGCATCTCAAGAATGTGATTAAGATGCAGCAGATTTGGAGAGCTGAGAGTGATGCCACGGAGCGTTTTCTGAGGATCTCAGTGTAGTGTGGGATGATTTATGACGAGACAAACTGCTGTTCAAATCATTTCATGGCCACAGTTCTACTAAATTTATATTTTAGGTGTCCCATCAATGTAATAACAAAGGAGGCAATAGTGTTACAAATGTGGAAACATTAATGATACAATCCAAAGCTAATTTGGCTGAATGGTTCTGCTGGGAATCAAACGCCTACCCTTCGCTGTGCAAGTGCCATGATCTACGCTTTGAGTAATACAAGGTAAAATCTTGTAAAAACGTTCACCGATGGTGTTTAAGGATTCAACTTGCAGAGGAATAGTAAGCTTTATAAAACACGCCAGAGCAGAGCTGCATGTGTTCCCCTATGCTGTCCAACATGCACAAGCGTTCAAGCCAAAACAATCACGACACAAGCAAAGCCAATCGTGGCGTTGCAGTGTTTCAGCTGCAGATGTCAGGCTGCAATTATGGAACGCGCCTATATGTAAGTAATTTAGAAAAGCGTTTCTCTGCTGAGCCTTAGATTTAGGCTGTCAAATACAGAGTACTGATTTACACTACTGAAAAACGGACTTAAAAGCCCTAAAAAAAATTGAACCTGAAGGGGTTCCAACCCTAAGAAAATCAAAATCTCTCTCTCTCTCTCTCTTTTTCTCTCTCTCTCTCTCTTTCCTG
>OMLF01010889.1:0-10391 GCA_900302615.1 Holocentrus rufus
ATATATCAACTGTAATATGAAGTCATTTGGGATAATACAGTGTTCGGGGGTTGATATATCTTTTTCAAAAGCTTATTCAAAAGCACTCTCCAAAATTTAAAAAAAGGAAAAGAAAAGAAAGAAAAATAAATAGAAAAACAACAACACATTTTTCTCAAGTCGGCGCGTTGTGTTTCATTTGTCAAAGCAAATTTCAGTCTGAAAAGAGGTTTACGTGAGGAAAAATCGATGTAGCTGTGATCGATTATTACATTCTACATTCAACCGTTTCTGTGCTCTACTGATTTAGTCTATGAAGCGGTATTTGTACATGAGATGCGGGAGGCTAGTGAACTTCTAGGCTCAGCGACAGCTTTTATTTTGAACTTTGTGGTGTTTTCGTCATGATGGTGATGGACCGAGAGCTGGAGCATCTGCCAGATGTGTGGCAATGTGATGAGATGTCTCTTTCTGAATAGTTAGTGAGCTACATTAGCCTGTACGCTAGCTAAACTGAGCTATAACGTTAGCGACCCTACTCACACTGCTCTGCTCTAACGTTTCTCAGGAGAAGCAAGAAAATGTAGTTAAAAAATACTGTACACGGCTGTTTTCATCGAATAACGACATTAACGTCTACATCATGACTGAGAGAGGCAAAGACAAACACCAGCGGAGTTTATCTGTGTCCAAGAGCAAGAAGAAAGGAAATGTTAAATCTGGTGCTTCAACCAGTGCTGCAACAACTCCAATTACCTCCTTCTTCAGCAACCAGCCTCCACCTAAGCTGGCCTGTCCTCTATGTGGACAGTTTGTACCAAGGTACAGAATCAATGAACACATAGATTTGCAATGTCAGAACTTCGAGAGAGAAAACAGTGCTGCCTCAGCAAGTAATAGTGTTGTGCCAAGCATGCAGATGTCACCCAAAAGGACTCCCACAAAGTCCCCTGAAGTGAATACATCATTGGTTGAAAAGGAAGACATCAAGGAGACCAAGACCAGCCCTTATTTCAAAAAGAATTATTCTCAGCAGGCACCACGGGAGATACACAACAAGTCTGTGATCAGGACAATTGACCTGGGCAGTCTATCCTCCAAGCTCTCCAGGAAGTGCCATAAGGTGCCTGTGAGGACACAGACACAGGATGAGCACTTACCGGCTTATCCTGACAAGAAGCAAAGCGCTGAGTTACTGAGCAGCTCACAGAAAGAAAATCTGAGTTTAGAAGATGAGGAAGATTGTGTGATACTGACTGGCCTGACAACAACTGTAAACAATGCTGAGACCCCACGTGCACTGGCAGATCCACCATGTTTAGAAAGAGGAGACCGCCTTGAAAACAAAGCATCTAAATCAGAGACCATCCACCCACTGCTTTCTCCAAAGCTGCCTTCTCCCTCCTCCAAACTAACAAAACGGAAAACAGGAAAGGCTCCCATAGGCAGGATGTCCTCTTTCAGAAAGAAAGCAAGATATGAGAAGAGCAACAGAGAGCAAGAGGAGACATTGTCTAGCGAAGCTTTAGTGGAAACTGTTGATATGGACCTACATAAAACTAAGGAACCTTCTGCCATGTCCTTTGATCCCCCTTCAAACAACAGTTCAAATGAAACACATGACAGAAACCTTGCAGTGATCAACAGTGAGATGCTGGCAGAGTCTGATGCTGACAAAACCACCAGTGAGAAGGCTGTAGAGAGCTCTCATCCCCCAAGGTTGCCCTACTACCTGCGTAACTTCCGGACAGTCCTAGAGGCTGTGCTGGAGAATGAGGATGACAGGGCACTGTTCAACCAGGAAGACATGTCACCTGTGCATGCTTTTGAGAAGCTCTCAGGTATGCTGAAATATCTCTCATGCATTGTATTTTATAACATGTAAAAGTAATTTTAAATCTGTTTAAACCTCCTTACCTATTCTAATTTTTCCTTCTCAAAGTCATGGGGCAGAAGCTGTATGTGAGGCTCTTTCAGAGGAAACTAAAATGGCTGCAAGTAAATAAACTGGATTATGAGGAGATATGCAGTGACCTGGGGCCTGTTGCTCAAGAGCTTGTTCAAAGTGGCTTTCTACAGGCAGGTAAATCACCCTTTCTGGATTTTACTACTTTGTAATATTTTCCAATGATCCTCGTGTTGGTTGCCATCTTTACCCTTTGTGTTATAAAATGCATTCTGTGCACTATGTAAACTCTAGGTTACCCCAGACGTGTACTATTATTAATACCTACTTAATGTAATTTAAGTGTCTTGGATTTCACAGAAAATGACCTTCAGGACTTGTCAGAGGCTCTGGATCTTCTGCCTGCTCCAGAGCTCAAAAGTCTTGCTAAGACTTTTCACCTGGGTGGTTCTGGGACTCAGAAACAGCAGCTAGTGGATGGACTTCTCCGTCTGAGCAAGCAGAAGTCCCTCTTCGCTCTGACCCCTGGTCAAAACAACATTGGAGCTGTCATACTCAAAAGGTATGAAGAAAAGCGTCCTTAAAGTTAGATCCTGCTCAACCATATTATTAGCATTTCAGAAATGGCCTCATCTCTGTCCTCCCTGTTCTTAAAGGGCAAAGCAGCTTGCAGGCTCCTGTGTGCGTCTGTGTCGCGGTCCCCGGGCCGTCTTCTCTCGCATCCTTCTCCTCTTCTCTCTGACGGACACTATGGATGAGGAGGAGATGGCGGCTGGTGGACAAAGCCAACTCTACACCATCCTGCTTGTCAACTCTGGCCGCCTGGCCTTCCCTGACTACACAGTGCAGCGCAGTGCCAAGGTATTCCAGGACAGAGAGGATCTGATCAGGTGAGGCAGCTGTGAAAACTACGGAGAGCTGTGTTTCTTAAAATTAATTTAGTGTATTTTATACATGGAGTTGCCAGCATAATAAAATAGAAGTATTCATCTGTCCATCTATCACACCAGATATGAGGCATCCATGCGAGCTCTGCAAGAGGTGATCTCAGCCATGCAGGCGGGACAGTGGGAGGAGGCCCTGTGTCTTTATACTGGTGCCAAAAGTGCCTGGCAGGAGCTGCTGAAGACCTGTGACCTCAGGTGAGGGTCATTTAGATAATATTCATTCCTGCCTATTTATTTGTTTTTGGCTAAGACTCATACAGATTGTAATGTTAGAATCCTTAGTGGTTGTTTTTATGTTAACATTATCGTTGTGTTTGGGTAGTCACCAGGAGGAGCTGCCTGTGTTCCTGCGCAGCTTCACCACGGGTTGGGCCTACACTCGTATCCTGTCCAGGGGGGTGGAGATCTTGCAGAGGCTACGGCGCTATGAGGTTATGCACACACACACACACACACACACACAAATTCAAGTATGTGTGATGTTATTTGCAAGATTTTCTCCTTTTTTATACTTACTTGTGTTTTCCTTCTTTAAAATTCATAAAAATGATTTACAATGTAACAGTCATATTTCATTGACGTTTTATTTAATTTCAATACACAGATATTTTTTTTAATTTAACAATTTAACAAAAAAATATATTTTGCATAAGATTATAATCACCAATTAGTTAAATTAAAGGGAAAAAACATACAGAACCAATAACCTGGATGTTCGACTGTAAGTGGCAAAAAAAAGTAAACAGGTTAAGTTTGACTAAATAATGAATTAAACACAAAAAAGAACGATAAATCTAATATAGGCTTATATACATACCTGTGCACAAAATGAAAGACATGCCTACTACATACATTTTCAGCACACCTTTTCAAAAGCAGATACATTCTCTATTAAACTCTTTATTGATCTGTATTGAACACTATTTATAGTGGTTGAGCACACGCAAGTTCTTTAGATTCATTATATATTTTATTATATATTTGCATGATTTCCTAATATGCTATCATGTCTCATGTTATGTTATAGGAAGCAGTCGAGGAGCTGCGGTCCTTACTGGCTCAGTCTGTTTATTGTCCTGACAGCCGGGGGCGATGGTGGGACAGGCTGGCACTCAACCTTCACCAACACCTCAAACAGCCTGAGCAAGTGAGCAGTACTATGAGCGTGTTCATTCTCCACAGCAGATAATGTCATTCTTTACCCCATTATGTTGGATTGTGGCGCGTGTAGGTTGTCGCATTTTCATTTGCTGGACTTTGGTCTTTCCCCGTCACTACCAGGCTATTTGCGCAATCAGAGACGGGCTGTCAGACCCTCTGGTGCGGACTGGACATCAGCTGGCCCTTCATCAGAGAGCTGTTAGGATGAAGGAGTCCCCCAGCTTCAAGAAGTACCGTCTGCAGCTCAGAGACCTGCCCACTATCCACATCAATGATGTTAGACATGTGAGTTTCCACAAGATGTCAGTATTTGGGCTTCCAAAAAAAGCACCCTTATCTAAATCATTTATATCAAATGATGCATCTGTGACTTGATGTCGGTACTTTTGTCTGCAGGTGACCATCCGAGGACAGCTGTTTCCTCATGAGGGGGGCATGGGGAAATCTGTTTTCCTCATGCCAGCAGATGAAGAGGCAGGAGAGAGTGGTGGTGCCACTGTGATGTGCTCTGTGGAAGAGCTGTGTCTAGGACACTACCGCCAACAAGGCTTTGACCAGGGTGAGCTTTTCTTCTCTTTTTTCAAAATATGAATGCATTATCTTCGGACCATAACAATATAAAATAAATTATTTTTGTCATCCAATAGGGATTCATGGAGAAGGCTCGACATTCTCTGCTTTGTTTGGTCTTCTGCTATGGGACGTCATTTTCATGGAGGGTATTCCAGATGTTTTCCGAAACCCTTACCAGGTATGAAAAGCTCTATATAATTTTGTGGGATTTCAAAGCATTTACAATACAAGTTTCACACCTCTCCTTTCCCCCTCACAGACTTGTCCACTGGATCTTTTCACCGATTGTTTCTATGAGACCAGAAAAGAGGCGATCGATTCCCGTGTGGAAATACTCTGTGAGGCTTCTGTTGAGACTCTGCATAGCATGCTGGAGGATGTCTGGACGTCCCAGGACGGTAAAGTGTCTGCACTGGTCAACTGGGAACGTTTCTCTTCTCTTCAACAGGCACAGGTACTTATTGACATTTTTCTCACATTATAGATACATTTGGATAGACGAATGTAGATATTTTGCCATTAACTCATGTCATATTTTTACATGGTAATAACATAAAGGTGTGTATGCATGGATGTTGACAGAGCCTGGTGTCATGCCTGGGTGGAGCCTTTTTAGGAGGCATATTCACACGAATGGCAAAGGACTACAGACACTGTCGTGCAGGCCTGCCTGACCTGGTGGTGTGGAACACGACCAACAACAGCTACAAGGTGAGATCACATCACATCCTGGCTCTTTGAAGTGAGACATTGTCCTTTTTTTATTAACTCAAACAGTATCTGGGACGTTTTGTTGTTCTAGTTGGTGGAGGTCAAGGGGCCCAGTGACCGGCTGTCCCAGAAGCAGCAGATCTGGCTGGATGAGCTGCAGAAACTGGGGGCTGATGTGGAGGTGTGCCATGTGACCGCCACCGGAGCCAGAGGAGTTCGTCTGGAGTGAACAGACACCCAAGAACTGACACACATGGCTTTGCTGCTAATGAACTAGACTGTGATCAAAATAATGGATGCATTAGCAAAAATGATTTGGGGTCCTTTTTTTCATATCTGATCTTCTTGATAGAAGGCTGAGGTTAATGCTTGACATAAATGAATATTATGATGATCTAGGCCCTCCGTATTATTGATAATGCTTGAATATATCGTCTCAGAAACCACATTTATCTCTATCCATAAATCCAATCCTATGTGATTGTAGGGATGGCATAGCACTGATGACTGCATTTCTCGCATGTAGCGTCATCATCCTAGAAAACATCGTTTCCAACAGGAAGGAGTACATCATGGAATGGAGGTCCTCACCTGGAGTTGCCAGTAGGAGAATATTTATAGCTCGCTAACGGATAATTGGAGCTAAGGCATGACAGGAAATGGATCCCGCAACAGCACAGATCTGTTGGTGTTTTCTTTGCTTTTGTAACACTATGTTCACAGGATCTCGCGTTGCCAGGCAACGAATACTCACATTTTGTTGGCCACTGATGAATTATGTGACAGCTCTATGAGTTTGTCATGCAAGTAATTACTGTGATCATGTGCCTATAAATATGCAAGTGATTATGCTGCTACTGTACAAAAAAAGAAATTGGTTACTAAGAAAGAAGAAAACAAAAAATGGTTTTGAGCATCTAACATGGGCTGCTCTTGTGATATGAAAGGTTACACTTATTGATTAAAACGGAATTGCAGAAGCTGTTCTTGATGTGATGTCAAGGAAAAGACACTAAAATATTAAAAAACAACTTTGGTAATATTTTTCTGGTCTCGGATGTGTCTGTAATGGTGGGGAAGGTTTCTCCTGTGCCTGAAATCTGCTGTGATTGCCTGGGCGTAATGTATGCAGGCCTGGATGCGTTTGGGGGAAGGGATGCCAAGCTGTGCTCTGCGTCTGACGTCACGGCGTCGAAGTGAGAGGGGAGGCGATGAGAGGAAGCTGCAATAAACACAGGGCGTCTGCGCCTATCTAAGTAGGACAATAAAGTGATAACGGTATCAATGCTCTAACAATGGATTTGTCAGATATGATCTTCTTTAAAGTATTCCTATTCGTATACTTACTAAATTACACCCAAGGTGAGTGTGGCAGTTTCAGTGAATACATTATAAGTACTGTTAGATACATGAACCAACTGAGAGGAGCTGAAAGACACCGCGAGCTAACAGGCTAACGTTAGGCAGCTAGCTAGAGAGCTAACATAACGGACCAGGGCCTGCTTGTTATGTAGAGGACTGCACCCTTTTTGCTGGGTTAGTTCTTGCTAAGAAATGATACCCCAGCATAAAAGTTGACTTGGATTCGTTCATTGGTTGAAGTAGACTGACATTGCGTAGTTATTTCCAGGTGCTGTCATCATTTTTATTGTCAGGGTTGTGTCACTTTTGTTATGGTGCAAATACCGCCGTAGCCATTGTTATGAGAAGATGGAGATGCATTGCCGACTAGGTTAACGTACGTTAGCTTTGTGCTAATGTTAGCTGCTAACGGTGCAAATATATATGCCAAAATTATTAAGTTTCCTTGCCTGCGTCCGCTGTGCCGATGTTATGTGTGAAATTTTCGTGATTTTTCTTACTTGCCGACGTTGGGTTGCTATCATTGTGTCATTCTGCAAATTAACGATACAACAGTGCTTTTAGATGAAATGCTTTGAAGACAACCTTTGTGCTATTATGAAGTCAATTAGCGCAAATTACCACTGCAAATGCTATGATGATTTATGTTGTACCTGTGACATACACTTGTACTATGTGGTTACAGTGCTTTCGAGCCTTCTCCTAGTGAAATTAAACTGCATACAGTATCTACTTACATTAAAAGTCAGTCAGTTGGAGTCTCCATATTTATTCTTGCTCACACGAATAGTTATCTGGATAGAAATACCTCGTCAAACAGAAGAAACAATCAAAACAGCTTCATGTAACAGTACAGTGTGTGTGCCATAAATGACGTTAGAGGGCTTAGAAATAACGTTAGTGATGCTTGATCGCTTAATCGCTTAATTTCTTTGTAAACACATAAGGTTGTTTTGGTTCAGTTTGTTAAAGGTTGTTTGTTGCTTTTTGAATAAGAAGGTTGTGGACTCATCCTCTAACACCAAGGAACTGACCAGCAAAATCAAGGAGATCTTATGTTTGCATAATGTCGACAGTCCTGTTTGTCACAGCTCTAGTACTTGAGAAATTAAGGCGCTTCAGAGTAGTAATGGCCTTCACTTCTCAGTCACCTCAATGAAAAATTTACTGTTCATACTTTAATATTTCATAATGCGCATGAACTGAGAATTGGCTGAAGCCTGGTATACTTTCCCGTCTTTTTCCATAGCTACACTGAATCCTGCAATTATGGCTAGCTAGTAAGACATAATGACAAGCCAAAACTAGTACTAATTGCATGTTTTCTCTGCATATATTTCCTTTGGGTTTGTTTTACACGCAACAAAACCTTGATCTCACAAGTAGGCCTGCATGCTCAGAGAACTATTTCAGTTTAAGGCCATTTAAGCCCTTCTGAATGTTGCTTATTGTTTTTCTCATTACTGTGTGGAGTTTGTTGGACTTTGAGTGTGGAGGGATTGGTGAAATGGGTGTAGATAAGGTGGATATTGTACTCAAGAATCTTTTCCTCAGAGCCCACCACCCACTCTTCTAGTGGCGAAATAATTATATCATGACGCTGTGGGCTGTTGTTGAGCAGAGCTTCAGAACTGGCATCCATTTGACTTACATAGAATTTGCTGAATTTTAAAGAACTGCAGTGTCTTGCTGTCAGTATCTGTCATGTTCATTGCACCTGTTATCTGCCTGTCTGATCATCCACCTGAATCAGCACATGTGCAACATTTTGATCTGCTCTGGGTACCTAGATGCCAGAACGAAGCCGCAGTCTTAAAGTCTAAACTGTAGTTGTGTTGACAGACAGCAGTACTGAATCAAATTCTTCTCAGCTTTAGTTAGAATAGCCATTGCTCAAAATATTTCTCAGTAAATGAGGTGCATTTCCGCATATTTGCCATTAAGTAGGCTATATTCTGCGTGATGCAGAAGTTGTTGGAAACTTGTGGACTTGGATTTTAATAATATTCTGTCTGTTACAGGAATTTTACGCTATCTGTAAGCAGATTTCACGGAGGTTTCAGAGCAGTGCATACTCAGAATTATATATACACACATCTTTTCCCCCTCTGTTCTTTAAGTAGCCAAACTTTCCAACAAACACCCTAGAATGACAACTGAAAACTGTACCCTTAGGCTTAGGCTGCCTATATTGTCGTTAAATTGTATTTCTTATGTTTTTGGAGATAATATTTTCAGCTTGCCTATCTTTTTCCACACAGGACACTACGGGAACCCCCTGAACAAGTATATCCGTCACTATGAAGGTCTGTCCTACGACACAGAGTTAGTGCACAGCAAGCACCAGAGAGCCAAGAGGGCGCTCTCCCATGAAGACAAGTTCCTGCATTTAGATTTCCATGCCCATGGAAGGTTTGTCAGATTTCTTCGATTATAGCCTGAGGGTGAACTTATTTATCTATTCATTTTTTTATCTATTTACCTCGCCAGATTATTGTTTATTTGCACATTATATACCTACACTATTAGTGATGACAAGCAGAGGCCAGCCTAAAAGAGATTTGCAGCATGATTGAAAGTTGTTAACATGGAACCGTACTTCTAGAGATCACAGTACTTATCATGGGGCTTGATCTGGAGCCCTTTTAAAGAGCTGTGGCGGTGGTTTGATAGAAAAGTATACATTCACCATGGGCTGATCGACCCAATCGAGACCATCTGGCTGGGAGCTTGGCAGAGGCTGGGGGCTTTTACTGCCTGTAGCAGAGCCTGCTGTTCCTGAACTCAGATGCTGCTTAACAGGGGAGGGAAAGGATAAGAGCTGTACAAACAAACACATGGAAGGAAGATGTCTGTTCCTTTGAAAAGCAAAAGTCCCTTGGCTTCTTCTGCTTTGACTCCGTAACAAGGAGAGAGGTGCATTTTCAGCCTGACATTTTCTCTGCATCGTGCCGTTCACCATTCGCCTTTCTGCTGAAGTAATGAGTAAAGCTCTTCAATCTAGTCTCGTGCATGTACTTGATCGTCAGTCAATTTTTAATACATCTCATATTTTTTTAAGAAACAGGCAGAGCACAAAACAGCTATGGCTCATGAAATACAGTATGCACAGCATGAGTTTTGTTTGTTCACACAGTGCCATATTTGCTTTAACATCATGCTCGTATTCAAGCATATTTAGTAGATTTAAGATTTGCAAATAGCTTCCTTTTGTTGCGGTTAAGCTTGTTGCTTTGCTCTGACCTTGAGAACACAAAGTTTGAGTGCCAGTGATCAAATAGAAAAAAACAAGCACTTCAATTTGCGCTTTCCCACGCTTTAAAATTAAATCTGTGTAGGTGCTACATGAGGCCTAGTGTTTAGTGCGACTGCTTTGTTTCCCTGCCATATTTTGATCAACAGGAAGGCGCTATTGTTTCAAGATGTCCTCATTTTCCTGTCGCTACTCTTACAAGATAAAGGCTGCAGTTTTCTCCCCTACTGTAACAGAAAACAGTTGAGATGTTTTCTGCTGAGCAATTGCCCTTACCTTCACCCTCCTTTCCCTTTCATTTGCATTTTCCTTTTCCCCAAAGTCTGGGTGAGTATAGTCTGCCTCCCAACGATGCCAAATTCAGATTCACGCCCAAACCTGTCTGCACTTTCACAGTGTGACATGAATACAGGGTTAGAGGAGTCGGGGGGAGTTGTGGAAGCAAACTTCCTGCATTGTGTATACACAACACTGCTGTCCTGTGTTGTTGTAATCCCCC
>OMLF01010896.1:0-12062 GCA_900302615.1 Holocentrus rufus
CATTTTCATTACAACCCTCCTGCTGGGACCTGAACTTGTTGCCCCGCCTGAACTGGGGTGACAGCTCACTAAATCACCGCCTTTTAGTGGTGCTGCCCCCTTTTTTATACACTTTAATCACCAGACTCCAGTAACCAGGAATATTGGACCCAGTGTATGGAATTTTCCTCGTAAAAGAAAAGGCAGAGGCCACTGATGTGCTTCTCATGGCAGAATCGTTGCTAGAATTCATCTTGTTCCTGCTGAGACAGTGGTGGGGAATTGATGCGGGCTCGGGCTCGCTCTTACGGGTGACAATCAATCGCTCAGGATCAACAGGTTTTAGGCCGTAAACTTGAGGTCATCTCCAATCTATCCGACAGTTTCTCATCTGGCGGTGCCGGTGTTAACGCTGGTGGGAGGCCTTGGCTTTTGTTTGTTATTTATGGTTAGTCACAGGTTTAGAAATGGTTCTGAATGATCGGAGGCTATCTTTCACGCGGTACCTGTCACGGCTTTAAAATGGTTAACCCCCTGTGTACATGTTGTGTCTGCGAAGTCGACCACAAGCGAAGAAACATATGGTATATGAATCAAACAAGCTGCTAATATGGAAACAGGTTGTCAAGCACATTAATGGTGTTAAGTTGCCTGAATTTCTCATTTTGCAATTAACTATCACCATTTACCAGCATACAATATGGGCTTTTTCACATTTTTTGCAACAAATTGATCACTTATTGAAAGAGATAATTATCCGCACATTCAATCCCATATGCTTTTCTCTTTCCCTTCCCATTCTTCTTCTTTTCTGCTGCTTGTCATCAACGTCCACCTACCCTGCTCAATCCTCTTCCTCCCCACGCTCATCCTTTCTCTGTCCTCCTTCTCCTCCTCCTCTCCATTCCATCTTCCTCCTTCCTACGACCCAGCATTAATCCTTATCCTCCCTAAGGAAGCCCACTTCGTGCAGCAGTGAGGGTATTTAGAGCCGGTGTTGACATTGGACAGCATGTTAGACAAATATCCCTGACTCAAAACCACAAGACAAATGGCAGACCCCAGCTTGCTGTGTTCTGGCAGTGAGTTTGCTAGTCTGGCTAAGCTGCGGCCAGCTATTCAGCACAGGTGACGTCTTACTGCGAGAGAAACCCGGGCTGCTGCTCGGAGGGAAGGTGGGGAGATGAAAGGAGAGGTAGAAGGAGGGCAAGGAGAGGGGGAAGATGAATAGAAAATGGAAGGAGAGAAAAGTGAAACGTGATTGATGCTGACATGAAGATAGAATGGGACAACACAGAGGGGACAAGGGATGAGAACATGAGGACAGGTTCAGATTAATAGACAACACTGCAACTCAGAACCAGGCATAACTGTGTGTCAGAGCAAAATTATCATGTGGTAAGTGCAAAATGTGATGTACTACGTTAAAACTACTTAGTGTAGTTAGCCTTTGTGTAACTATTTAAACCCTTGAACTCAGATTTCCCCTTAAATTTCCCATTAAGTAGGTTCAATAAAAGGTTTTTCATTTTGTATGACAGTGTGACATAAAGCTGGTTGCAATGCTTCATCGAAGCTGCATCATATTAACACTGAGCGAAATATTCGAACCCAAGATGCCATTGCTTCATGGCTGCACCATTACATCACACAGAAAATATCTAGACCTCTTGTGCATCATTTTATTCACATTTCCCTGTAATTCAACGTGGCATATTTGGTATCTTTGGAAACCCTGGGATCTCCACTAGAATTTAAAATAAAGTTCCGTAGTTCTGAACAAAGCCTGACCACTAGGCATGCATTTTTAATAGCAAACCCACCGATGGGACAGCCAGCGCTGAAAGTTTAATTCGTCTCAAGGGGCAAACACTGAGCTGAAGAGGTAAAATATTTGCTTAAATGTTATTGATCATCTTTGAAACTGAATTCGAAAACATAGATGTATTAGTCAAGGGTGAGTCCAAAAGTGTGTCTGACTGTGGTAAAGTCCTCCCAGAGCTCCGTGAGTCCCTCCAGTACAATAAACACAAGGCTCTATGTGGTAGGTTCTGGAAACCAAGCGGCTTCCACAGACAACCAGGTGGTGGCTTTGATTATGGGTGCACATTACATCATTTCAGGGTGGAAACATGGATACACACACACACACATACACGCACATAAACATGCAGACAGCACTCACACGCAGACAGGGCTCTGTGACAAGTTATCTCCACACACTCAACACTCAGCCACGCGGATACACACAGCATACAGAGCATACAGACACCACACCGCACCACACACACTCTTCAGAGATATGGGGCCCGTTCTGACAACCGCCAAGTTGACTTGGCATTGGTCGGGCTAGAGTGATCCAAGAAAAGCAAAGCGGACCCACGAGATGGCTGGGGCTTTTGTGTTTGTGGAGTGTCACACTTCATCACGAGGGAAACCCATAACAGGCCCAGGAAGACCTTTGAAGCTATGGGAGGGGTGTGTGGGAATCGCCTCTGTGGCTACCTCTGATGTCAACTCCAATATTCTGATTGCAAGCTATTTCCTGGATTAGGATTGTGTTTGTCGGGTGAGAAGGAAACCCTCCGAGGATTGTATATCAGAGAGCAGACATACTAATTACAGCATCCCACCAGACAATTTACAGATTAAAAAAAATATTTCACCACCATTGTCTGGTGTAATACAAAGTCAACTATAGTCGTTTATAATATTTATTTATCATTTGCTATCAGCAAAGCCAGCATTCATTTCTACAGGATGTACAAACAATTGGTGTTTCAGACAGAAGAAGTGTGGAAAAGAAAGCAATCATCACCTCTTTGCACAGACTACTGTGAGCGGGAAACGTGCCTAACAGTAGTAAATAGTGCTTATTGTTTTGTAATTGTAGAGGAACCTGCACAGATTCAGAAACCATCCTTGCTTAGGTTAGTAGGTAAATTGCACTGTATTAAAGATAATTTTTTGCATTTGTCCACATCCAACTGCAATTTAAATGGCTTGGCTGGATCTCAACCATGTGTTCAGACAATGTTTGAACCTGAACATGTTGAAGAATACAGAATTATGAACTACCAAATAACCAACTTTTTCTGTATGGAAGTGCTGAGTGTTGAGTTCTTTCTTTCTTTCTTTTTAATTACAGGTTGGCAAAACTTGTTAATAGTGATTGCTTTAAAAAGTACTGTTTTGCTCTCAGCATCCATGCAGAGGTGTAATATACTGTACCAACAAAAAATAAATAAATAAATAAATAATAATAATATTTAATGTTAATTAAATGTTTTGTCCATTATGAGATATTTTGTATACATACAAATTAATAAAAAAACCTGGGTCTGAAAGTTAGATAGATAGATAGATAGATAGATAGATAAATAATGATTATTACTGAACTACATTTAAGCAACATAATACGACATGTTCTAGTAAACCTAAAACAATACTGACTATAGGCATATATATGTATAGTTTTCATTTAATTTTATGTGTAAAATTCCCTTTACATTTCATAGCAGGCAGACTGTCCAGTGGTTTGGATTACCAGGAGGAGTGTGTCTCTGTAAACCATTAAACATCTTGTATACAGAATGGTGTTTGGCAGCAGGGTCAGGTGAGAGTAGTCATGTAGTGCGTGCAGTTTGCCTTGGCTGCTTCGTAATTAGTGGAATGGTGGCGTACTTTAATGGACCACATCCTTTTGGCTGGGGCTTCATAGAGCTCAACCACTGAAGCCATAATTTGATTCTAGGATGCTGGAAGCAGGGTAGAACAATTTCAAATCAAGGAAAAATATTCAGGAAATTGCATTTGTACTTAGAGGTGGTTGGCTGGTTTGTATGGTGGAAAGTTGGTTTCTGTAGTGTTGGATGGCTCAGAGGCAGATTCTGATTTATTATAAAAATCCAGATTCATTTTATGAAATCCCTGTACAATCTTCAAGGCTCCTACTGAATTATGCTTACAGACCAGTCAACAATGGGCAAGTTCAGACTGGATCAGAAGTATCATATATAAATAAATACCAGCAGTGCCAAATCAACACCACTCACTATGAAATGGTTCTGAAATGATCCACAAGTCTTTTCTAAGCAAAGATATTTGTTTAGTTTGAGGACAAAATAATAAACGCCAGCAACAAGATCTCAGGGCTTCCATGGAAGCTCACAAAGCAAAACAATTTTCATCAGTCTTTATGCTGATGCGGTTTATATGCCAACTGGAATGAAGGTGAAAGCCAGATTTTCAATGGGGGATTCAGAAAGAAAGAAAAAAAAAAAGCTCAATTACAGTTCGCTCACTGAGGCTGTTGTTAAGGATGGTGCCATGATCAAACACAATTTGGATCAAACCACGACTTTATTTCACATTCTCTCACATTTCCAATCAAGGACCGATTAGGCTCAGACATTAATGAGCCTACTAATCCATTTGGGCCCCTCGTGATAACAGTTAATTGTCTGTAAAAATGTGTACAGATCCCCGTTTGGGTTGTTTACTAACTGATTTGGATGTGGTTAGGCCCTAAAGAGGTATCATTATGTTGATAGTTCTTTGGAAAATGAGCCCCTGATGGAAGAAACACCAGAGTGGAGTACAGTTAACCATACACAGGACTGCTTTCATCCATTGCTCACTTCAGTGCAAATTTATCACTATTTTATGTCAACATTGGGCTGTCATCAACCTTCACTGAACTTCATCTATAATTAGCATGGGTTTTCTGTATTGCTGAATGCACTGTGGAAGGAAATCAACCATTTTCATATAAACCTCTGATATTTGGATAGGCATGGAGTCATGATCCAAGCCAGGTCCATGAGTAAGAGCAGAGACTGGCCTACCAGATGTTCTGGCCTTGATTTGGCTCCGGATCTTATGTGTCCTGTGCTTCATGCTTGTGCCTTGGCTGAAACTGAAATCCAAACTGAAATGGAAATTGAAATCCAAATTGTGTTCTGCATTAAGTCAGAATAAGAATTGTACCTTGCTTTGAGTCTTAGCAGACAATGCTTTTTGATGACAGTTACTAATGTTCACTTAAATGGGAGGAAATGGTCATTACTATGATAGAGTATGCCGCTCACATCCATCTTTTGATTTTACATTATGGACAAAAAAAATATCCTCTTTGTGCATGTAATGATTTTAATGCTGCCTGTTGGCATACCATTTCATCACAAAGTTTGGTATCACATGCAAGAACAGACCACCAATACCAAGCATTCCCTTGAAGGTAAATAAACTTAAAAAATTAACATGTATTCATCCTGGAAAGTTCAACTTTGAGCATGTTTAAAGTTTAGAAACAGCCAGATGTCTAACGTATGATTTGAGACAGATGACACTCTGAAGCTGTTCAAATTACAGTGAGTAAGAGAAAAGCTTTGTGGGGTTATAATAAAATCCAGAGGGGCCGTTAGTGCTTCAGAGCCACTAGCACTTATTAAAGTGTGAAATGCATGTAAAACTCAAACAGACGAGGTACATTATGAGTACAAAATTAGTATCTCAGTTAGTATCAGTGGAGCAAATCTGGAATTTGCTCTCTAACATCACAGTTTCAGCTTTCAATTTTTTTTTTAATTGTTCATGTTCCCAAATAAATATTAAACCATCTTTAGGTTTGATTTTCAATTCACTAACTGATCCATAGCATACTTGATGCAAATCTGAAATCTCAGTCCAAAAATATATTGAAGATGACTTGCCACTCCAAGCTTCACTTCAAATTACATTTGTAGCATTGCAAAAGTTGTCCGAGAAATGATTGATTCCATGCATATTATACTTATGAAATTCATCATTCACTGACAAATCAAATGTCAATATTTATTTTAATAAAAAATGCTGATGTAGAACAGTGGAATTATAAAGCTTATTACTAAATAATATCTTATCTAAATAAATAGACAGATGCTTTATTTTTGTGAAAATGTAATGTTAAAATCTGAAACATAACATCTTATCTGCAAAGTTTCTGCGATCTCCCACAATCCTCCTCTCATATTCATGAAGAGGCATACACGATGTACCGTGGGGCTGTGCAGAATATGTATCTGTGTTGTCATGTTGCTGAAAGCGCTAGAAGTGGATAGGTGTGTTTGTATTCTGGCCACTCAAAGTGCAACCTTGGCTGGCCTGCTCTGACATTAAATTTATCGTCTTGTGATTTGAGACCTTAGTTTCTCATTACCCCCAAAGTTTTTGTGTCCTTGTGCAACAAAAATTAGTTTGTGTGTCTGTGTAAATCACCTGTCATATGCACATGCTCCTTTAAGAAAAGGCCAAGAATGTCATTCGATTCCTGCCGCCTTGCTTTCATATTTATGCGTCTCATATTCACGTCCATTGGCTGTGTCTCAGTTGGGCAATCCATCAACACTTTTTATCCCCATCGCACCAACAATAAGGGCATAAAATGCTCTTTTACGTCAGCAAAATGCTGCTACAAATAAAGCCAGAACAACACACTTTTTTATTTGTCTGGATAATAAACTACAGACAGTAAATTAAAACTGATAAGTGAGGTAATTTGCATTGACCGTAACCAATGGGCCTAAGCTTAATGGGAATTACCAGAAGCAATAATCAAGCTCTGTGTTATAAAGTATTGCCAGCTAACAAAACTGGAAAACACAGGTGATATATTTATGAGTTTGAAAAACTGAAGGACAGCCAGTCCCAGGGGGCAGTGTCATGCTCTTTCCAAGACAAAGCAATTTTTCAAATGAATATGTCAGGAAAACACAGGCATTCAAAACTATATTAGTCATCCTGTCAAATGAAATTCTGCATAATTTGTGAAAAATTAATTTCTACACTAAATTTCAAACATCCCATCTTTCATTTACCCAGTCATTTCCAAAAAATAAGATGACGAGGTGGAAAGGAATATTGGATTTTATGTGTTGTATTGAGTGTGTTGTGTTTGGTAATGCAATCCTGTAAATCTGGGTTCACTCAAAAATGAATCAGTGAAACATCAGTTGATCTCACTGGCCTACCAATCTGTGCTGCAGAGCCACCACAACACAAATGGTGCTTAACCCAGGTTAAAGATTTTGCCACATTTTCAAAAAAAACAAAACAAACACACAAACATACAAACAAACAAAAACAAAAAAGGAACATAGTTAAAAGCAGAGGGTTGAAGAGACGTCTCTCTCAATTTTGTACACTCAGACAAAATCAGTTGCCTTTGGCCTGCTTAGAGGCAGAAGGTGAGGGAAGCACACAAAGGCAGTGCAATTATTCTGTTCTGGCACAACAACAGAGAGCAAAAAGAGCATCAAAGGCTTTCCTCTGAGCAATATAGGGCTCCCTCAGAGGAACAGCGCAACCTGTGTGTGAATACCAGAGCATGGACTTTTGGTCTTCACGGGCCGAAACATTTTTTGTCAGTGTCAGTATTAGCACCGGTGTATAAACATTTTGGGTACACCTGTCATTATATCCCCTTGACAGTACAGATTTTGGAAATGAGCTATAAAAGTGTTTTGAGAGCTGTTTACTTTTTGCAGAGCGTGTGTCTGTGTGTTTATGTGTGGGTGTATGACAGAGAGAGAGAGAGAGTGTTGCAGGGACAGATTTTCTATCAGGCATATTCGAGGGCTTCTCGTTTTACATGGGGTCCTTTTCCAACCCGGAAGTGTAGTTTTCACGTGTTACTGTGTACACGCATTGGTTGCTATGTGAAGTTATTGCTTACCTCTATTCACAACTATATCATACTGTATAAAATTACGGACTGTGGTTTTGGTATCAGCACATTCTAGAGAGGAGAAAATGAAAGTCGTCGCGTTAATAAGGTAACTGCATTCATGTACTTTGATGCTCACAGCTGTGTAATGCTAATGATGTGTTTGCTAGCACTCTAGATAGTAAATAACACATGGGAGTGTGTGTTAGTCAATTAACTAGCCTTGTAATGTTATAGTTTTCCTGTAATTTTGTAGCAGCTCTTACCAGGCCGTAGAAATCCGAAATAAGTCGGCTAATATGGCATTACAGTAATATATTACAAAAGAGTAGAATATAGCAGTATGGAAAGCACAAAATGCTAGACTGGGATAAAACATACCAGTTTGTCTGTGGACTGCTGGGAAGACAGGATAGCCACAAACAGAAAACTCGGCTAATTTTGCTGCTCCACAGTCCCAGAATACTAATTGTACAACACCTGATAATGTATAGGTCTAGACCTGTCCTGCATCTTAATGACTCTGAAACACGACTTAACTGCACGCCTATTCCTCACTCTGTGTTCCAGCGGGGGCAAAGACAGCTGCTACAACATGATGCAGTGCGTTGCTGCTGGGCACAGGATCGTAGCTCTGGCCAACCTGCGCCCTGCTAACACAGGTGAGATGAGCTGCTGGTGGTATGATGTACAGTACAGAGGCTGGAGAGGCTATATGGGCCAGCCAGCTGCACTGCTGACTAGTGGACCGAGAAAGTTCTGCCACTGCAAAATTGTAAACAAAGTACAGCAGAAGTTCGTGTAAATCTCGCAAGAGTGTAGGGTCTTGGTGTTTGTTGCATGCTTGGTGATATAGTGGTTGCTAGTAGCATGGTTAGCTAAAATAAATGGCTGAAAAGAAAAGATAACAGCAAGGGTTTTATGACTAAGACATACAAATGTGACTATTTTTCTCATGATTAAGACATGAGCTATGTATCTTATGATTTTATGTATAGATATGATATCTTGAGTTAGTAGTGATACACTGCTGTCAGCTCTTGGTGTAATTACTTGAGACCAGCAGAATCAGCCATCCCCTTAGCTTATTTTTCTGCTGACTTCAATAGCGCTTTTAGGAATTGTTGAGTTATGTTGGGAACCAGGGATAAATCTAAACATAGTTTCAGCGTAGTGTAAGCAATTTTATCTGTGCTCTTTGTCACGAGAAGGTGGTTCTGGGTGGGACGCCAGAGCATCATGAGTCAAGTGCAACTGAGCATCTGTGATGGGAGATGACCACCTGTTAATAGTGGTGACATACCTATCCTCCCACAATTAACCCTGTAACATTTAGGTTAGGTGGCTAATGAATGGTGCTGCATGTCTGTCTGATGCCCCTGCCCATTTATGACAGTGTTGCCTGGTGTCCTCTGTGGTCACCATTTGTGTGCTAGTACACAATTTGTTTTTACATCTGAATTGCACCTCTGTTTGAATGCTGATCCTGAATTATGGCCCAAAGGATCAGAACATCAAATTCTCTGGTACTGGTATATACAGAATGAAATGCAGGTTCAGAGATCTGTTTGCATGTGCTCAGTGTAATTTGTAATTTAAATACCTTTAGTTTTAGACCAACAGTGTCAGATACACACAATATACATGCACACCGTAAACACATAGCCTCCCTAATTTGATAAAGATCCTAACTGCAACAATTGATTCCCTACAACTTATATAAAAAATGAATAAAAGAAATTATTCACACATTAATGCAAATTCAGCTAGGTCATACGCATTCCCATTGTTCTTTAAGAGGTGCCATATATCACGTATATATACTCCATTTACAGTATGTGCCACATTACATATGCACAGTTCCCATAATAGTTGATACCAAGTTTTGCTCCTATACTTACCATTGTTCAGCAGCCTGATTGACAGTGTGACCAAGGGGAATTTATATCTATTGAATGTACAGGTTGGCAGTCCATTCCTTCTTCCTGATGGCATCAACTCATAATCATTATGAAAAAGGTGATTAGGGTCTACCACAATTTGTTGAGCCTGTTTAACCACAGCTTGCTTATATGTTTCCTGCAGAGGGGATGGAATCTGGATATCCCTTAGCTTCTCTGCTCCGTTGATAAGATTTTGAATTTGAGATTACATTGCAGCAATTTAGCACAATTGATAAATTATTTGGTCTTATTTTGTTATTGCTGCATGTTTTGCTCATCATTCCCATTTGGTTGATACTCCAGCAGTCTCTTGTCATTATATATTGGCCTAAACTGGTTGTCTTCCATGTCTTAGATGAGTTGGACAGCTATATGTACCAGACAGTGGGCCACCAGGCCATTGAGCTGTACGCTGAAGCCATGGAGCTGCCTCTGTACAGACGCACCATCCAGGGCTCCAGCCTGGACACCAGCAGAGACTACAGGCAGACCGAGGGGGACGAGGTGGAAGACCTCTATCAGCTTCTGCACCTGGTCAAGGTAGGCCGTCAGAGTTCCCTCCAATAGTGAGGGAGGGAATGATGGTTTTATTACTGTTGCACCACTTTGCCCTGCAGATGGTGGGGACTAAGGGTTTTGCTCAAATACACTTCAGTAGAGTGGGTGCTTGCCAACATGAAGGCTTGAACTCACACTCCTTACTTTGAAGGGCACACACACACACACCAACACACACACTTTGTTTTTTTTTGTTTTGTTTGGCATTTCTGCTTTATTCGACAGTGACAGTGAAGATAGACAGGAAAAGAGAGGATGACATGCAGCAAAGTAATAATAAGTGGGATGCGCTGTACAAGATGATCCACCAGAGTGCCACAACTAAAACTTTAAGTCCATTAGTTTTCCCCTTTGTTTCATATTTTTTCATGTTATATTAATTAATTCCTAAAATGTTTATTTTTTATTTTTGAAAAACTGGTAGAAAGTATTGCGGCTTATCTTAAATCTTAAGCTTGAAAAACTCAAAACTCAACACACAAGGTTCAGCTTGGAGGCTTTTCAAAGTAGGACAGACATTTATTTCCTACTTCAGTGATAAATTTGTTACTTAAAAACAAACATGGTCTCATGTCCGTCCTCCCACTCTCTATTTCCTTCTTTAATGGTAATAATTTCTTTGGCGTCACTACAGCACTGCCTTCATTTGCACAGGACTAATCATCATCAGATAGTAGATCGTCAGATAATAACATCAGATCATTTTCCAGATCTGCCCATAAATTTGAATATAATTTGTTTACTTTTATTACTTTTATCACTCAGCGAAGATTTCTTTTGTATGTTCATGGTGGGAATGTAAGCGGCTTCACCCATTAATGAAACCGAGTGTGTGTCTTGTTTAAGCTGCGTAGCAATGTGTCAGTTATTCTAAAACACTGCATAATCACGTGAGCTCAATATGGAAATGCTTCATCGAGTGTACACAAGAGTGGTCAAACACAGTTGTGACTCCATGCCACCACTGACATATGCTTGACTGCTTTTTAGTGAAGAAGCTCTCAGATCGCTGCTAAACTTCTCATCTCGGTTAAGGGTACATGACACATGTCACAGTGTTGAGATGTTTTACAGATCATTCTCTGTGGATTCAGAGTCAGTTAGTGGCCCATCAGCACTGTCTCAACAAGACCCTGCTTGTCTGGCTTCATCTGGCCCTGCTGTACACTAATGATCCTTAGCACCTATTGTAAAGTGCAACCAAGCTGCACAGGAGATTACGAAGCCATGTTATTGCTTTTAGCCTGTCTTACTCCTTCTGTCTTATTTCGTATGTCTTGGTTTCACTTTCAAAGAGGCGTAAGTTCTTTTTTTATCTTTGTCTTGGAAAATGGTGTGTCTATGTTGTACCAGCGAATCAAAGTTTTATGTATAAAGTAGGGGTCAGGCGCCCTTCAACAACTGGGTTCACAGGAAAAGTTCCATTCTTTTTTTTATCTAGCATGACAGAAGATCAGATGCTAAAATTAATCACCTGGATTAATATTTCATCAAATACCCCTTTTGCTAGGACGTTGAGAAAATATTCATTTGATGCCAAATTATGTATGAGACCTCGGCGGTGCGATGTGGTGCGGGGAGACCGGCTGACAGGCTCGAGATGATTGCATGTGTGTTGAACACACTTCTGGCGCTGCCTACCTGACCGCCTGCAGCCATGAGGAAGCTACCTGGACACACACTTCAAGAGCAACAACAACTCTCCCTGCTGTCAGCACAAACAGACGCCAGGGTGTGGGCTTGATCCGATGTAACACTCTTCCCCTCTGCACCCGCCGCACAAGCTCTCATTTTAGCTGGCAGATCAAATTTTAAGACCTTGTTATGGGATGGTGGAGTTTGTTGTTGAGATGGGAGTTGGCTTGATGTGGTGTAAA
>OMLF01010897.1:0-34242 GCA_900302615.1 Holocentrus rufus
GGAGGGTGTGACAGCTCCTCGGGCTTTGTCTCCAGGATACAGTGGCGAGCGAGAAGGGGGGAGACGGGGGAGTTGCAGGCATCAGTTGCGCCACCTGGGAGCCCCATTAGAGCCGCGCCTCCTCCCTGTCTGACTTCCTCAGCCCCATGAAGAGTCCACCTGGGAGGACGATGGGATCCGTATCCTCAGTGTCTCTCCAGTCTGACACCCCCTCCTCCCCCGCCCAGCAGCCCCAGAGGCCTCTTTTCCAGGAAGCCAAGTGCCAGGCCCCTGCTGCTGTGTCTCCGGCTCAGGATGGGTCCCTTGTTGAGTCCCATCCATACGTCAGCGGCAGCAAAGACAGAGCACTCCCTCACCGATCACAGCGGCAGCACAAAGCGAGCAGCATCCTCTCGCTGTCTGCCGGGAGCCTGCCTCTCCTCCGCCTGCATCCCGGAGCAGAGGAAAGTAGTTTGGAGGGACCTGATGAGGACGAGAACCCAGAGGCTACGAGGTCTGAGACAGCTGGGATGTGGTCTCATATGAATAAATGATGCAAGGAACCTCCCTTCTCAAGTCCAGCCTTTGGAGAGATGTGAAGCACCACGGGAAGTTCTGCGTTGGGAAGAAGTAGTAAAACAACTCTGCAGGATTTGCACACGTCTAAACAGGAACCCTAGAAACCGACCGTAACAAAACACTGAACTTCGTGACAACAAACACAAGCCGCGTTAAGGCGCAGGGAGGATTTTATTTTTAAAACAATGGGTCAAGGAGCAACTGCATGATGCAACTTCTAGAATAAAAAAGAGCAGGGAATCTTCCATCTGCACGACTGGCAACAACATCCTATTTTTTTTTTGTTGTTCTTGGAAGAGGAAGACGTCTCTATCATCTCTGACCACTGAAGAAACTTCCCTCTGGCTGAAGTGGTGTCCAGAGGCTGAGAGGTGGGCTTCTGGGTGTGGCTGTGGCAGGATGGGGGAGATGTGCAATGGGGGGAGACGGGACCTCACCTGCCTATTGTGGGTTTAACCTCCTCCAGAGCTGCTGCTGCTGCTGGGGCAGGAACAGGAGGGTCCAACCTGAGGTACGTTTTAAAGCAATGGAGGGGAGACGGGACGTCAGCAAAAAAACTAGTTTCCATCGTCCCATCTTCCTCCACCCCAGACCCCCTCTCTCTTTTCTCTTTTTATGTGCTGTTCTTAGCACTCCAGTTTCTATTTTTAGAAATGCCTGGTGGTAGCAGTATGGCAGATTCTTTCTTTTGTCTAATGGCTGGCATGAACTGTGACGGTTTATTTCATTCATTTTCGGTTGTCATGGCAAGATATACAGTACCTGCTTTGTTTTGCTCCAGCTACTTTTGTTTCTCATCACTAAAGCCTCGTCACCTGGGAGACAGAAACCACACAGCATGATTTCTCTCACAGGTAGACGCTGGTAAGATTTACCACTCATTTGCTTTTGGTTTGATAGTTTATCATTTTACCTCTGCAACAAACTGAAAACACGATAGTTCAGAGCTTTGAAGAGCTTTATCATATAAATTCCTTAGTAAATCAAGTGTGCCTCCATATTACTGCAGCCAACTTTGTTTTGTATTTAATCTAATTTATTCAACCAAGCTGAAATACATGTTAAAAGTGGTTAAAGGCTACTAAGTCAACATATTCTGCTCAGTCACTTTGTTTTGTTTTGTGCTTTGTCTCTAACTTTCTAACTTTGTAAAAATAAGTCCTATACATCCAAATAAAGTTTATTATGATTATGATTATTAAAAGCAGTAGCAGCAGTCGTAGTAGAGAAGCAGGCTTGTGGGCTTGTGGCTCTAAGTTCAAAAGTTTATATCTCATCTAGGCCAGGCAAAATCTAGGCTAGAGAAGTGAATGAGTCACCCCCCCCATTTCTTGAACAGCCACCAACAAAGTGCCCTTGAGCCAGGCATTTAGCACCCAGCTGCTGTGGTGGAATTGCTTGTTTGTGAATGTACATGTATGCAGTAGTATAAAGTGGGGAAAATTATCAAAAGTTCTCAGTCAGGCTCCGCTGGATGAATTTAAGTTGACAATATTCACAGTCTATTAACAAATGAGCATTACTGTGCAATAAGCATAAAAAATGTACCTCGCTGTCATCTTCTGATCCTGGACTGCTTTTGTTCTGCCTGTAATCTAGGTTGTGTAGGATTACGACTTCCTACCGCAGTCCTTGTGGAAGTTATTAATCAGGGCCAATTTAAAGGAGCCTCCCACTTCTGAGAGGCCCTGAGAGGTCTGAGTGTCCCCTGTCTCTCTCTCTCTCTCTGGCCGAGCCCAGTTCTGCTGAAGGAGCACTCTGCCAGCAGGGGCCAATCACACCATGGGGCTGAGGCCAAGTCCTGGGACCGTGTGTCTTTTCTCACATGGTTGTTAGCTTCTCCATATCAGTCTTGGCTTGGTGGTGTCAGTTTATCATGTTTCTTGTCATTCAAACACCTGGTCAGCCTCTGAGATCTGGTGAAGGGAGGCAGGCTGAATATACGAGGAGAGCGGAGCAAGAAGGGCAGGAACAGTTTCCTCCGTAGTTACTCATCCTGTCCTGAGCCCTTGGCTGATTACTGAAGTGCCCATCTCTGTTGCATAGCAGCTGTCGTGTAATCATATTCATCTCCTGCACTCCTTGTAAAAAGGAGCATCTTGGATTTGCGTCCTCCAGCCCCCCACCGTGTTGATTAGTCTTTGGAAAACAAAAGTCCTCTCCTTACACTTGCATCACGATGGCAACAGAGTGTTTGTGGTGTCTTTGGTGTCTGGTCTCTTGTTACAGTGGAGGAGAAGATGTGATTTCACATATTGTGGTGTTCACTGTGCTCCTCACTTAAAATGTTGCAGAAAAATGTGTTTCCATGTAAAGTGTGCCTCTTATAACCCAGGTTGAATAATCATCATCTTACTTTAGTAACAAATATGCTCTTAATCATTGCACTTAGTCTGGATACATGCAGATTTCCACAAGTTGCATATGTCTGTCTCAGCTCCTCACTTGGCCCAGCAGTGGTTCACAGCATGGGGTTCAGGGGCTTTGAGGGGGATCCTGGTCCCCAGCAAAATGAGGAATTGTTTAATCTCAACATCATATCCCTCTCCCAAAATTATCAGAGTTTACATTCTCTCCTACTGTCACTTTCTCTCATACAGTAAGATATGCAATATGATTCCATATCTAACTACAAAGATTTTCTCAGATTGTGGGACAAAATCTTATCAAAAACGGCACTGTGGTTTAATGCCTAGCTCTTGAGGGTTGGAAATCTTTAGGACCCCTGCCTATAGCTTGCTGAACATATTTGAATATTGATAACTGAGGAGGATTAAATTTTAGAGCCAGGCAGATTCTCAGTGGGAGGATATGCCTGGCAAACAAATAAATAAAAAAACACATCTTGGCGAGGTGTATTGGTATTACGTGTCGAGTCTTAAATTCTTATTTTCTGTAAATACAAGTGGAAAACAAATCTGCTAATCGTGCGAGATGGTTTCATTTGTTTCCGGTGTAAATTAACTTCAGTGGCACTACTGGAGTGATGTGCTTTGTACTGACACCTCTTTTTATTTAACTGAAACAACTGAAATAAATGAGACTGCACTGGAAAAAATGTAGACAGAATTACTCACTTCATTTAAGAAAAAAGAAAAATTTAAAAGCAAAAAAATGAGACTATTAGACGTGTTTGGACATTTCCTACAGTGTTACGGTCTGCGGACCTCAGTTTGAGAACCGGTGGTGTAACATCTATCTTGTGTAAATATGAAGACAGTTAGTGCGCTCATGCTGTGGCCACGACGTGCGCGCATCGGCGATCCAACCCACTTAAACAGCGTCGGTGTTACAGAGCGCATCAATCACGCAGCGTGGTGTAGGTGGACGACACGAAACGGACAAAAACAAATCTATATCTGTACAGCCCCAGCTGTCAGCGGCAGAAACCTGAACAGGTGGCTTCTTCAGAGTCTTAGCCATACGCGTCAAGGCGCATAGACTCTAAACAGCTTGCCTCTATGGTTAATCTCCACGCTGACGAAAGCGCATTTACCTTCTACGCTTAAAACTATGAGTATGGCAGGTTTGAGGCGGAAGATCTGACCAGCATCAGGATTTATTCATCAGTTCATTCAGTGCTCATCGGAAGACTTGGCGCGGTGGGAGAAAAGCGCGTCTTGGGTCCGTCGCTGGTTTTGAGGCTGGACTGACAGAGTTGGATGTAATGATGCGGCGTTTTGCTCTTATTTGGATTTTATAATCTCCCCCTCTGTGCTTGGACTACACCGAGAAACAACTGTATGGTTATAAAGACTCTCATTGTTACAGGATGTTGCCAGAAATAAACAACAAGGTGAGACAGACACGTTGGTTTGTCAGTTTGTTCCCTAAGGAAAAAGGCATTTCTGTAATATTATTATGGGAACTTAATGTGTGTTTAGTAGGCTTCTAAAACGTGAATTTATAGTTAATTATCGTAGTAAAATTGTTTGTTTTATATTCTATAATGCTAAAGTAACTGTGCTCAACAATATAGTAACCTTATAGTTACCTTAGACATTATTTATTTATTTATGTATTTATTTATTTGTTTATTTATTTTATCTCACATGTAATATTCCTTTGAATTTCTTGTATATTTGCCATAATAGCACTCCTGTAAATGTTTTTTTCTTTTTACCATTGCTCTTTTTCATATGGGATTCTTTGGCTCAGTACGTTTTAATTAACCAGGCTTTTATTCTTTAAGGCATTTTTGATCAAAAAGCCAACAGGTAATGAAATCTTTGCAAAATGTTGCTTTTCTGAGACTAAGTCAATGTCTCACATATGCACAGGCCTACTCTGCTCACTTTACTGAACCGTGACAAGACCAAGGATTCATTCTCACTTGGGAATCATTTCGTTCTCCTCCTCCTCAACTTATACGTGCGCTTTAATGCGTAGGCTACAGTAGCCCAACGCCTTTCCCCTGACCACATGCCAAGTTATGATGAAAAATATGATCCATTTCTATTTCAGTCGTTGTTTCACTTGTTTATTTCAGTGTTTGTTGTGTTGACAGGTCCAGTAAGTCTATATGTGTTCTGGTGTATTTTTCACACCTTACATGGGCACTGATATTAATGTAACCAGTTTCTGTTTTTGGATCTTTGGAGAATTTCATCCTTTACTGTATTTTTATTGTATTTTAGCATAAGGAAGAAACACAATAATCTACGCTTTCACTGGCTCTATTGGCTATTGATTCTGCTGTGTTGGTGGTACTGTACTTGATGCCATATGGCCCATGTTTGATTCCAACAGCTGACAGCTTTTAGTGTGCAAAGAAAATGATTTGGAAAAAGGGATAATGCCACTGCAAATAATTCTGTGTGTTCCACGGTGACCCTCTGACCAACTGACCGTGCAACACCTTAATGAGCCAAAGCTGGTCTCACACACCTGTTGGGATGATCCCACCTCCAGCAAAGCTTCCAGTCACACACACACACACACACACACACACACACACCCACACAAACAAAGAGAGAAAGAGAGAGTGATCACAATGCTGTTAACTTCTTTTGCTTCCAAGCCTATAAAGACGAATGAAATTACACCCAGTCTGTGTTGGAAGCATGATATGTCCTTCACTGCCTTGTGCAAGCCTGATGGGTTCGGGATGGGACACTGATACTGATGGACGTTCATCACACGTCTAATAAAATGTCAACCTCAACGATTACGTGCTGTGAGTTTTCCATTCAGCTGCATGTAGGTATATAAAAAGCAACTGAGCCCATCCCTTTCCTCTTTAAATCAAGCAACAGTTGTCTATGTTTGGCCGTTTGTGCTCTGGCAGTTTGGCACGTGCTGTTGATGTTACTGTGTTTCCACTGGCTCCCTGCTCATTAGGCAGGCTTACCACAGGCCTTCGCAGGTGATGTGTAGAAACTCGCCTGGCTCAGTGACCTACAAGACCAACCCGTGCTCGCACACAATCCTCCTGAGATTGGTACAAAACTCTATTATTGCATTGTATCCCATGCAGCTACATGTGGTTTCATTGTTATCGCTGAATAATTTTGTGCAAAGCCAGCGGAATGCTTGCAGAATATATCATTTATTTCCCAGCAGCCAGCTGGGGCCGGTGAGACGGGTTCCTCAGTGGTTTGCAGTGAGTTCAGAAGTCATTGCAGATCAGTTTCTCATCCTGCTCTATTGAGCTGGCAGAGCCGGGTCAATCCCATTCCTCGTCTGCTCTGCTACCCATCTGGACCGTGTTGCCATGACACTGATCTGAAGTTGCCTTTGCAGCTTCCCCACCAGTCGTAGAGCTTAAGCTTGTGATGGGGAAGCTCGTTCAGCCAGCACCTGCCTGCAGACAACTTCCTATTCAGTCACCCCCCCTCCAGGCAGGCTGTGGGAGTTTAGCTTGTATCCCCATATGACGTTAAGCTTTATTCCACCCATATGGTGTCTCTCCTCACAGTTACCTCGCTCACCCACTGATTACTAAGGCACGTGTCATCTGGCTTGATCCTGAGAGAGGCAGAATGAAGATGTGTTTTTTTTTTTGAATGCCCGCAACTACAACGCTTTTTCAACATTTATTGTGCCTCTAACACATTCAGGCAAGCGGCATTGCAATGTGCGCAGGCTTGAAGGCACGTGTACACCCACTGACAGACACATGCACGTGCACATGTGCACACACCTGCACAAACCAGCCGGTGCACAAAGAATATTGAATACTGAGAGAATTGCTGTAGCCTAGATTTTGCAGAGGTATCTCTGAAACATCTATTTTGGGATCACAGTGCATTATTTTTGCTAGTCTGGCTGCAGCCCCACTCGGCTGCCCACAGGCAGTGTATTTCTGAGACGACCCACTGCTGTGGTGGGCTGGAGAATCCAACCAGCACAGAAAAAAAGCACTGTCAATATTATTTAACTTCACTGCCTCAGTGTTTGTCTGCTTTCTGTTGTAAAAAGACTCCAAAATCAGATTTTAAAGCTGCTGTTGTTATGTATCAAGCTGAATAAAACTCATCACATTCCATGAATATGTGTACCCTTGGCATTTTTTTCTCAGGCACAGAAATAGACAGTTACGTCTCTGTGAATGTGTCAGTTGCTGCCTTTCTCCAAAGTGTAATATTTCTCTCGATTTTTCATAATTCCTCCTGCAGACGTCGAGACCGGAGGCTTTCCCTCACCCTCACCGGCTCCCAGCGGAAAGCAACAGGCTCGGAAACAACCGTCCCTACTCACAGGTCAGCCCTCGCCCTTTGCAAGATAATGAAATGTAACAGATGACCCACACCCAGAACATTTTGTAAAGGTGAATACATCTGGAGGCTTTGCCCTTACCGGGTGACTGGACTTTGAATTACTTCAGATTTCAGCAAACAGGCAGAGACTCACAAGATAAAACGCCTCAAGCAATCCTCATGTTTTCCTCTTCACATATTCATTTCTGTGTGTTCAGCTACATAATAATACTCAGTTTCCCTAGACATCCAAGGCTCTCAGTCTTAGCACTCCCAGTAATGTTATGAAACGGCCCCCATGGATTAGCATGCTGTTATGATGATTCAACTGTTGTCTAACTATCTCCCCTTAAGGGCAACAATGCCCCCCCTGAGGAGCGATCATATCCAGAAGCGTCTCATTAAATAATGTCAAGGGTGATCTTAGCGATCCTCGTCATCTCTATTGCCAGTTACCTCCTCCAGAGCTCAGAGAGCGACAAAGATGTGACTATACACATCTTACTGTACGTGTAGGTTGTGAAAGCATGAAATAAATGTTACATGGGAGTCTTACTTAAGCAGCACGTCCCCCAGTTGTGTATGTGTACAAGCGCGTTACTGTGTTTACTTCCTTTGCCTGTTGTGGCAGGTGCTGGAGACTATATTTAGCCCTATCTCTATGCGTCATAACCAAGTTGGCAGATCCTGCAGCAGCTTTTACACGTGAGACGAAATATCCCAGCTATCTATAGACTGGAAAGTGTTTTATTCCTGGAATGCTTTTATTTAGAATTCAGTAAATATTATAAGAGATTTCATATGGCTCGAGGCTGCATGATCCTTTAGGCAGAGAGGATCCCTTGCATGGTGTGGAGTCAGTTTTTTTCAGGAATTCCTGCAGTTGAAATTAAATCCTATAACTGCTGTTCAGCAACTGAAAATATGTGTACGGTATTCTTAATTTCCCCCTTGACACAGATACATACCCCGTTAGGATATCACTTTATTACCAGAGGACTCTGGCACTGGGCAGTGGTCTAATTTTGCCCATCATTACCATTGCTGTGGCTTGCAAGCCTGCCCTGTAACACATGTAATCGTGCTCCCAGAGCAAGCAGTATGGCAGCCAGAGAAAGGCAGACTGCTGCTATTCATCTCCCCCACAGAGACGGCAGTGACAGACTCTGTCAGGTCCCAGCCACACGGGCTTTTGTCCCCATTTCACTCTCACCCTGATCAGTAATTCCAGCCGTTTGCTCCCAGGAGTCCTGGTCACCCGACCCTCCACAATCTAAATGGATGTGGAGGGATGTAGCTAGCTAGCCCAGAGCAGGGAAGGACACGGCAGAGCTGTCGAGGTGCAGCCCGACAAAGACAAAATGCTTATTAGAGGAGGAAAGGGGCTGTCACAAGCTTGTAGCTACAGTGCAAAAAGAATATAATGTATTAAGACTTAATGCTAGCCGATCCACTCGCTTCCCCTTCTTTTGTTGTCTGCAATCCGATGTGCTATTATTCAGTGTTTACTATTCCATTCAAATGCAGAAGGCTTTATTCACCATCAATCTTACTTAGGGGAAAGGAGCTTAAAATCCTCTGGCATTGGGACTTTGCCAAGTTCTTTGTTGCTCCGTCTGAATATTCTTCCTTACTCTGGTTTTTGTTCATTATCAGACTAAATCGGTCTTCATCTGATTCTTTATTCACAGTGCCATCAATATCAGGCTTGCAGAGTTTAATACTTCCAGCAGGATATGATCTCATTATCTGAACACAGCTCTCCTGACATCTCTCTCAGCCTCCCTTTGTATTTTTGCCTCCTTCTTCTCGTTAATCTGAATGTTGTACTCTTTCTAGTGCCTTTTCTCTTTGTTTCCGGCAATAACAGCGAAACCATCTCTCTGTCTTGCAGAAGTTTGGTCCTGCTGTAGGGACTTTGCCTCAGCTTGAGCCGCCAGTGGTCCAGGTGGTGGTCAGCAATGCCAAACACCAACACCAGCAGTCGGAGAACATCCTGCCCCAAATTGCCAACAAGGGGGTCCAAAACAATTACCAGACGCACACGGTGAGGCTCTTACACAATTATGCATGTAACACCGGTAGCTTGTAAAGCCCTAGCGGGGTTGACTAACAGCCAATTTAGCAGAGTCCAATATAGCATCAGATAATGAGAATATATGATGTGAGAGCAAGTAAAATATGTCTCAGAACAGCTGGTAACTGAGAGGCTGTGTTGTAGTTTGAGGCATATGTCAGCGTATTTCACCATGATATGTAACATCATCAAGGTCAGAGTTACATAAATGCCGCCAATGCTTTTTACCTCAAGGGAACAAACAGCGGCACGGTATCCATCGACAACCTGGCTATAAGCCCTGTATCAAAGATACGAATGTCCATTATAATCAGCAAAACTGAAGGGACTCTACAACAGCTGTGAATCCTGAGACTAAGATGATACAGCATCTGAAATCTGAACTGTGAACTCCTGTGTGTGTTTCTGTGTGTGTGTGTGTGTGTGTGTGTGTGTTCCAACAGGACGAGAGGCCGAAGCCCACCCAGCAGTTCACCACGAGGTTCGGTGGAGCGATGGACTCCCGCAACAACAAGAGCGTCGGTAACAAGCTGGAGAAAGACCAGCCACAGGAAGGACAGCGCCTGCCCATGTCGCCTATAGGTATTGTGTTTGGATTGAAACAATAGAAACACAGAGAGATGATTTCACTTTTTTTTATTTTGAATCTTTCAGGCTCACAAAAGACCCAGTAATCATGATTTTTTTATTTTACTGATGAAATGAAAACAGCGTGTTCACGATCCCTGTGCATGAGGCAGGGGTGTGATCAATAAGATGGTGACTCATCCTCTCCCTCCCCCTCTCCCGCCCCGATGCAGAGGCACTGAAGAACTTCCAGGAGCGGCTGACGGAGTTTGAGCAGGAGGAAATCATGGACTATTCAGAGGTCTGGTTCATGGGCCTGGGCTCCCAGAAGATCGAGGCATCCCACGGCGCGCCGCAAAATAACGGCTTCGACGACGAGCACGGAAGCTACATCAGGGTAATTAGTGGGCTGGATGAAGTATTAAAGCTTTGGGCTAAGTTATTCAAAAAATGTGCCCCTTACTGCACCATTTGCACATAAAATAATGATACGAAAGAGCATAAACTGGAAAAAAAGGAGATGAAGAGATTCGAAAGTTAGTAATTCACTGGAAAATTTGACGCTAAGACACACACAGCTGAACTATACGTGACCGAATGCCTTCATATGAGCTTAATCCAGCAATTGAGCGCACTAACCTGCCAGTCTGTTGGACTGGCTTCATTGTCGACTGTACAATAAACTGCACTGAGGTCACCGATCCCCGTGACACAGGCTTAGCTGTCCTGGGAAAATAAGCCCACGCAGGGTCCTGAAAGGCATTCGTATCTTAATCAATATTCTATGAATGAGCTGTCTGAGGCTGAGTGACTGACCATTGTTTGGACGCTTGCATCTCTATCAAAGCTCATCTCACTGTCAGAGGCTCGGGTTGATCGTCATAACAAAGTCATAGTGCAGTCGCTGGCTGGCACGTGCACAGCAGAGAGGTGCAATGAAGCATAGACACTCTAATAACAGTGCTGCCAGTGAGTAAATAACATGTAACTTGATGTCATGCCATGACAAGCCATCAAACCAAACTCATAATCATCAACAGTGGTGATTAATTTTGATGGATCAGGCTTAATAGCATCTCATTGTTTTGATATCAATTCATTTTGATGATTAAACAGCCATATGCTCTGCTCCTTGTTTCCAGGTGCTGCACGACCACATCGCCTACAGGTTTGAGGTGCTAGAAGTCATTGGAAAGGGCTCCTTCGGTCAGGTCCTAAAGTGTCTGGACCACAAAACCAATGAGCTGGTAGCCATTAAGCTGATTCGCAATAAGAAAAGGTAAAGATCATCCCGTTCGTTGTGACTTTTGTTGCCTTTCATCAAACCTGTCTTGCAAATGTCAAAAATATTAAAATTCTGCTATAAAACGTAAATCTATATGTTGAGTTTTCTGTCATATTCCAAGAGTGTACATTTGGCCTTTATTTGAGATCATGAGGGTCAGATGTTTGGTTAGATACGTGACAACCGTTACCCCGTCCTGATGTTTTCCCACATGCCTGGCCTGCGATCGTTTTACATTTTTCGGAGTCCGCCAGATAACTCTGATCCTGATTTAGAGCGATAGAAGTCGGCACCTCGTGGTGTTACCTTACCTGTGCTCCTTCGCCGGCTGTGACCGTCTCCGTCCCTCCTGGTAGATGCAGGAGCCGCCGGGCCTTACCGCCACTTCAATAATGCAGAAAACAAAATGGGTGCAAACTGTCACAGGACTGCCTCCGGCGCGCGAGCACTCTCCACTGTCACACTGCCTCAGCCAAGCCGACTATCTGAGATCTTATTTTGGACGGGAAAGCTTTGTGTTTGGTTATTTTCAGGATTGATGTGATGGGATGAACATTTCTATCAGAGAACACTGAGATAATCAATATATGTGAATCAAAACTTCATGAATCCTACATCATTTTGTCTTTCAGCCAAAACCTATGAATCTCTCACAGTATCCCATTTTTTTTTTCAGTCTGGCGTAGCATCACCTCAGCCCACGCTTAAGGGATGATTGAATCACAGATCTTATTTAGTTCTTATTTTAAACGTCTCTATCTCTGCCCTGTTCTTGTAACTGCTGTAGGTTTCATCACCAAGCTCTGGTCGAGCTGAAGATCCTGGACGCGGTGAAGAGGAAAGACAAAGACAACCTGCACAACGTCATCCACATGAAGGAGTACTTCTACTTCCGAAACCACCTCTGCATTTCCTTCGAGCTCCTTGGGTGAGTCCGTGCTGACCTGCATCTTTACAGGCATCCGCACAAAAACACACACGACGAAAATAGCCCCGCAGGAGACTGTAAAGACATTATTGAATAATTGATGGGGTAATCAAAGGTATTCAAGGTTAGCCACCTCTCCCCAGGTACAACAACAGGGCTTGATCACTGTACTCCCTTATCAAATGCACTGCTCACTTGTCTTTAGTCACCTCATCTGCTGCTACGCATCTCCAGTCAATCAGGAGTTAAGTGATTGCCCGTGTACCTTAAGCCATCTGTGTTTTAGTGTGGATTGCCTTAATGCGTTGATATCTATTTGAGGGAAGACAGTTTTGTGTATCACTCAGGCTGAATGACCTTTAGAGGACGTCTTGGACGGCCACCTTGTCTAGCATTACCGACACCGAATCCCTTAGTTAAGGCCTTGATTAGGGCCCTATCTCTTTCCCCTGCTTGCTTCATGGTGTGAAGGCTCCAGTTACACGGTCTAAAGAAGTTTATGCTTATCACAAGCAGCAAGAAATAGCAGGAGCACGCACTCTCAGCTTCGGTCTCCCCCGGAGATATCCACAATCATAGATTATTTCTAAGTATGTGCTTAGCAGTTAGAGGTTATTTTATTACAGTATATACTTAGTGTGAAATTACATCAAAATTAGCACCCCTGCTTTTTTTGAAATGTTTATTCAAGGAGCAAGAAAGAAATACTTCATATTCCCTAGTATGAACGCAGTAATATCCCCTCTGGAGGAGCAGCATTATTCTGCATATAAAAAGAAAAAACTTGAAAAGTGTAACGCTCAAGTTGTCACAGTGAAAACAATCTATTTTCCTTGGAAAAGCTTCTGTACGCCATTTGTTTTTGCTGTGTTTTCGTCTGCGGTTTGATTTAAACATTTGATTTCATCTTCTGTGTCTCTTGACAGAGTGAACCTGTACGAGCTGATCAAAAAAAACAACTTTCAGGGCTTCAGTCTGGCTCTTATCCGTCGCTTCGCCCACGCTCTTCTCAGGTGCCTGCAGATGCTGCACAGAGAAAAGATAATACACTGCGACCTCAAACCGGTACGGTCTTCCACAGCCCATCCAATATTTCCCATTTTTATTTTTTAGAATATAGTGAAGGCAGCAAAACCTCATCAGCACCCTGCCTATGCACTGAATCACTGCATCAGAGTCTGTAATGACCTCTAGTTTTTATATGTATCGTAAGATTACCTACTACAAATGAGGTGATGTTGCGCCCTCTAGTGGAGTTTTATAATATTGCACAAATACCTTAAGGTCTGTAAGGAAATCATGTGTTTGGTATCTGAATATATTTGTTTGTTTTTCCAAACAGGAGAACATCCTTTTGTCTCAGAGAGGACCAGGGAACATCAAGGTGGTTGACTTTGGATCAAGCTGTTATGAACAACAGAGGGGTGAGTCTTGAAACCAAATTTAATTCCATGTGTAACTTAGATCAGTGTAATCAAAAAGGAGCAACATTATTTATATCCTTCTTCTCTCTGAATTTTCCTCTACTTCCATCTCTCCCTCCTCTAGTGTACACCTACATCCAGAGTCGTTTCTACCGCTCCCCGGAGGTCATCCTGGGTCACCCCTACAGCATGGCCATAGATATGTGGAGCCTGGGCTGCATCCTGGCTGAGCTCTACACAGGCTACCCGCTCTTCCCAGGAGAGAGTGAAGTGGAGCAGATAGCGTGCATCATGGAGGTGCGGCATGGAAGTAACTTAAAAGCCTTTTAATCTGCTGCCAGATTTATCTCCAGTTTTATTTCATTTTCAGCATCCACTCAGCATGTGCTCCAATGCAAACACTGCTCCAGAGTTGGGAGTGAACTGCTCACACAGTATGGTGAGGTTTCATATTATTTATTTATTTTACAGGTTCTTGGGATGCCTCCAAATGATTTTGTGCAGACGGCATCAAGGAGGAGGCTGTTCTTTGGTGAGAACTGGATTCAGATCTTATTTTGATGTCTACTTTCTGTGAATGCAGTTTTTTCATTACACACAGGGCTGCGGCAAATGATTGTCTTTATGGTCGATAAATCTATCAAATATTTTTTGGGTTACCGCACCCCAAAGTGATGTCTTCAAGCCCAAAAGAAAAAAATTTTTAATTTTACATGCCATTAATGGAGAAAAGTAAACACATCTTAGCAGCTCAGTGATCATAATGAAGGTGGTATTAGCAAATGATAAATGACTGAAATGGTTAATTGGTCAAAATTCGAATTAATTTTCTGTTGGTTTACAAGTTGATTAATCTACTCATTTCAGCAGGTAGAATATACAGAATGAAGTAGGATTTAGGATTTAAACTTTTAACACCAGGCTAGCTCGTTAGTGAAGGTGTGGAAAGAAGTGAAGAGACTCTCAGCAAAGTGTCTGATAACTCTCTTCTGTGTTTGTTTACTGCCTGCAGACTCAAAGGGAAACCCCAGGAACATCACGAACAGCAAGGGGAAGAAGCGGAGACCAAGCTCCAAGGAGCTGTCTGCTGTGTTGAAAACTAATGATCCTTTGTTCTTAGACTTCATCAAACGCTGCCTCATGTATGTTCACAAGTCGATCTGATTGGCTACCAGAATAAGTTCCTCTTGTTTGTCTTGTATGACTTGTTAATTTTGCAACAACGCAAAAAAAAAAAGTCTCACCATTTGATTACATTTTTGCTTGGTGTTTTATAAAGGAACTTTTGATGATGTTTGTGGATATTGAACACCAGGCCGCACATTCTTACAGATTTGCTGTATTTTTCTGTACTTTTTCAGGTGGGACCCAACAAAGCGCATGACTCCTGATGAGGGCATACAGCATGAATGGATCCTGGAAGGCAATTTCAACAAAGTCCGGCCCAAAACCAGGCCAACGCTGAAGAAAGCATCAGAAAGCCTGAGCAGCACAGAAAACACCACCGAGCACAGCTACCGCAAACAATCCAACAGCAGGCCTGGTAAGATAAAGTTCATTCTTAAGCATCTCTAATCCCTCCAATTCAATTTTGGTGCCTTCACTTTTAAATCCCTCTCATAAAGTGATGGGTAGTCTTGTATAGTTAATCAATCAATATATGCCTTTTCTCAAAGTCACATGGCATTTTAAAATGAAAGGAACAAATCATACATATTAACCTTTTCAATTCTGCTGGTCCTATCCATGGATGTGATGTTATTTTTAACTTATATTGAAGTCACAGAACTTTATTTTAAAGAATCAGAAATAAAGTCACTTAACTTTATTAAATGAATTTAAAATAAAGGCACTGAATTTTTAAATTCTAGTAGAAATTCCAAGGTTTCCAAAGATCCCAAATCTGTCCTGCTGAATTCCAGGTGAAATGTGTATAAAATGATGCACAAGACATGTAGATATTTTCTTTTTGATGCAATGCTGCAGCCATTAAACAATGGTATCTTGGCTTTGAAAATTTCAAGAGTGTATGTATGTTCCAAAATGCAAAATACAAAATGTAATAGTTTTTTCTAACTTTGAATCTCCTTAAGGGGGAAATTTAAGGGGAAAATCTGAGTTTAAGGAATGAATAAATAACATAAAGCAAAGACTTGCATGAAATCTCTAAAATCTGTACATTTCAGGCCTCTTCCAACTTGTTACAAGTTTTCCATATCTGAGTTTCAAACTACAGATTATTTGGGTTATGATAAGGAATTAATAACCATTGCCACTGCAGCAATCGAGCCCACAGAGTACTTTCTAATCCACCCTAAGCTGACATTTACTGTAACGCATGCCTTTTGTTTCCATGGCGCAGCAGAGCGGGTCGGCTCCGACAGCAACGCCAACGACAAGCTAAAGAGAGACAGTTCTGCAACACGATCAAAGATGGCCCCTGCTGAGCGCCTGCGGCCCATCGGGGCCTCGGCGGAGGAGGAGGTGTCCGAGGGCGACGCCAAGGAGGAGGGAGGCGGAGAGAGGCCCGTCCACATCATCATCCAGCCTCAACAGGAGGTGGGCATCGAGAGAGAGGAGAGCCAGGAACCAGCTCAGTGTTTGCCTCCTATCATCTAGCAGAATCACATGGTGTATGAAGTAGTTGATACTGTATTTATCATCAGCAAAGAGGGACATCTTTTGTTTATTGTTTTACTGGTGTAAGATCAGAGTGTATTCCTTTACTGAGACACTTTCATTTTGTGTGACAGTGCAGTCACTGGTCACAAGTTGTTGTGTTGGAGATGGAGAAACCACACTGCTGCACATGTCAAGTCTCAGCTGCAATGATCAAAAACAGAACCCAAAATACAGCAAATGATATTTTGCTGTTTGGGTCCCTGATATTATTTGTTGATTCCCATCTTTGCTGTGCATCGACATCTTTAATGAAAAGTTTAAATTTAAAACACCCCTTTTACTTTTCTTTGTGTACACTCCTCCATATTAAAAATAGAGTAGCTTAGTACGACAACTGCATGATTACAAAATGTTAGCACATCTTTTTTTTCTGTTCTCTTTTCATTAGGACATTTTTATCTTCATTTAACCTTCAGAATGTGTATTAGTTCTGAAGGATTGTGTGCAATAAAGGCTGAGCCAAAAACATTTTTTTTTACTATGTCAGAAAAGGTGCCCTGACACAAAAACTGTTCTGTACCTTTAAATTATAGAATTAATTTTCAGTATAGAGTTAATGGCATCTTTATTATTTTACGTATTTATTATGCATTATGTTTTAATCATATGATGTTTCATATTTGATGATTTATGTACATTTCAACAATGATGGCAAAATATGATGTATTTGTATTAGCATATATTTATTGTACATATATATTCCTGCTGTAATTTGTATGTATTGTAATGCAGAAAATATTTTAAGACAATATTTCAGATATTTGTTGAGGTTTAGACAAGGTTTTACTTGTTGTGTTGTTACTGTATGGAACATATTTTGTATGTCTGTGTTATTCATAATATTTTTTACTATTAGACACAAGACAATCCTTTTATTGATAGTTTGTGCCTTGCAGTATTAGAGTTCTTGCACTTTACTATTGTGTGTGTGCACCTGGATTAGAAACTGTTGGATTCTCTCCCTGTCAAACAAATGAGAGTTGTGCAATATGTAGGACTAACCCTGCCAGGATCCCACCTATTAGTGAAGTATACAATGATGTTTCATCTGTAAAACCTGATAAACCATCTTTTGCTTTAAATTTTACCCTCATTATCTCCCAATGTGTCAGAAGAAAACAAAAGTCACTCGCCAACAGACAAGAAAAGTCAGTGGCGCAAATACAACCTGAGATCCTGAAGGACAGTTTGTAGCTGAAACAAGAAAAATCAAGAAAGAAATTTTTATGTCTTTTATGAGGAAATAAAAAAGTTGTTTCAATGAGCATGTGTCTTGACTCCATTACTTTAAAAGTCGTACTCATCTTTCGGCCCAAATTTCAGCAGTCCAAAATAATATTACACCCTGCGTGCTTGAGTGTTAATGAGAGTTTGATGTTAATTCAAATAAAGTCTTGCAAACACGGTTGCATTATTCCAATGGGTCCAATGGTGCCCAGGGGTCTCTGAAAACCAGGAATAATGCAGTGTGATTGCAAAAATGATGTAAATAGGAGTGATATAAGGGGGATAGATAGAAACAATATCAGCATGGCCACCAGAGAATAAAGTGACTGATGTATATACATTTATCTAAATCAATCTATAAAACATATCATACCATGCGTTAAACCGCGCATTTTGACACTTTACAGTTAATGGGAATGCAGTGCAAAGAGCTGGATTTCACAGGACACACCTTCAGTATTTATGCATAAATATGAAGTATAACACAAAGTGAGAGCACTGTATAGGTGGGCTAAGTAATGACAACTTTTTAACCTCAGCCCCCCACATATTATAAGTTTTATAATATAACCCATCTGCAAATGTAGCTGGATAGCCAAAACTATTTTACAGTGGTTTGGTGTGTGTGTGAGAGAGTTTTGTCTGGAGGATGTAGGATGTAGGGGGGTCACCAAAGATGTTTGTGTCCAGGAGCGTCATCAGACCATGATCCGTCCTTGTAAATCATCGCTTTGTCGTTGGGCGCATGTGTGGCATATGTGGAGCACAATACAGTTCATTATGTCGTAGGTTATGTGTAGAAGACATATGATGAAGACATAATTGTAACTTAGTGAAGACCAGTAATTAAATTGTTATCTACGTTTACAACACTACACGGGAAACTGTAAATGACTGATACGAGCGCCTTTCCAGGACGTGTTTTGGTCCCTACTGTATGCCGTAGTACTCGGAAAGATGGCGGCCGTGGTGTTGGTTAGCCGTCCTGCCAGTGTCCTTCCTAAGATATCAAGTGAGTATTATGATAATAAATACTATTATATGAGTACATAAATACCTTAGATTAAAGTAACCTGAATCACAGGCTAAAGCATGGCATCACCTCATTGGCTTTGTTTTAGGCCACACTGTCGTTTCAAGTGACCTTGCTAATAGGCTTAGCTAAAATTGCTAACAGCAGGGTCTGCAGCTGGCTAAATACTGCTAATGTGAATCATTTTTGTATTGCCGGGACTACCTGGTTATCTAGCGAACAGCTTAGCGTTATTATGATTACTTAACAAGTGTGAACAGGTAAAATGTTTTTTTTTATGTAAGCGAATGATGTTTCGAGGATGCTAGCCACCACCGGTGTAACGTTAACGTTAGTAGTGACGTTAGTGACATTTGCTGCTTTGACAAGCAGGTTTCATAGGGGCAAATGTTGAAAATGTATGGGTTAACCAACGTTTAAGCGGTCGGTTAAGATGGTTAAGATCTTTTTGTGTAACAGTGGTGACTGTTGTAATCAATAACAAACACGACCATACATCTTACAGCACCTATCAGTGCTGCAAGTTTGTTCTCTCCATCTTGCACTCTCTGGATCAAATGAAAGCATCATCTGTAGAGCCAATCAAGTGCATCACAGAAATCTATAATTTTGTTGCCTGATAATTATCTTCCCCTCAGAGCATTGCAGGGTTTTACCTCTCATATAGTCCTTGTAAATGTCTTGTTGCTTATTTGTCTCCTCTTTGATCTTTGCCAATATTTTAGCTGCACGTTAACATTAGCAGCACCTTGTGTTTATAAAAAGCAATAAGATCAGGAGTCATTTTGTAAAGTGCAAGATAATGCTGTAAAGTGCAAGATAATGCTCTTCATAAGTTACTGGAGAGCAAAATGGTGCCTTCAGATTGTTTCCTTAAAAACTGACCAGCAGCCAAAAAGATAAATAGTCATTTTATAATGAGATGAAGCTGTAAGCAGCAAAATGTTTGGGATTTTAACTTGGCAAATGACTGTAATTCATTAATAGTAACCGTTTCAGGACTACAAGAAGTGTAAAACTGAAACCTCTGAAGAGGGTCCAGGACTGTTAGTAAACCTTTATGATGTGCATCAAAAGTATTGATGACTGTGCTCTGTGTCCTCAGAGGGCGCCTGCTCCCCCGTGGTGCTGTCAGCTGTCCCAGCAGCAGTCCAGCACAGGAAGGTGCACCATGCTCTGATCCCCAAAGGAAAGGGGGGACGCTCCTCCTCCAGTGGAATAGCTGCTACAGTTTTTGGTGCCACAGGCTTCCTGGGACGCTACGTGGTTAACAGGCTGGGTAAGTTAGGAAGAGTAGCCTATGTAATGATGCTAAAGTTGCATGCACATTGATATTGCCTAAATATTAAGCATAGTTGGGTATTGCATTTAGGAGCTGGTTCATGTAGTAACCTGGTTAAGATCTTCTCCCAGCTCCGACACAAGCTGCTTAATAATCTGAAATAGAATCACTACTAGTGTTGAGTCCCCAAACTTTACCCCCAAACTTTCTTTAACAGTTGTTGCTTAATTGATGAATTGAGGGAAATACAAATTTTCAGAAAAGTACTTTTTGAAAACAGGACACTTCACTTCATTTATATAGTGGATTCTTGAACTGTTTGAAAGGTTGAAAAATACACCTCTCTGCAAACTTGCATCGAGTCATGAAAGATAAATTTCAGTGTATTCCTGCCAAAGGGAAATGCTACTTTAAATGCCCAGGTTACCTTGTTTCCCAAAAGCATCACTGCAGCAAGACCCAATCTGCACTCCCTTGTAAGCCAGCTGGGTAAATATGGTAATAAAGGCTTTGAGTCTCCTGGCTCACCTCTGACTGTATTTCAGGCTTTGGAGGACCAGTGGCTTGCATTGCAATGTGTATGTTTTGTTTTGTAGAATCTTTGTCTATACAGAGAGGTAATTTATGTTTTTTCACCTGACTGATGTTTTGCAGGTCGTGTTGGCTCTCAGATTGTAGTCCCTCACCGGTGTGATCAGTATGACGTCATGTACCTCAGGCCCATGGGAGATCTTGGACAGATCCTTTTTATGGTAAGAAGCATGCAACCAGACGAACACAAACAAATGTCTTGCATAAATGTTGTATCACTTATGAACATCTGAATCTATAAGTAACTGAAATGAAATCCTGCTCTCGTCGCCCCCTGTTGTGTTACAGGAATGGGACGCCAGGAACAAAGACTCCATCAAACGGGCTCTGGAGCACTCCAACGTGGTCATCAACCTGGTGGGCAGAGAGTGGGAGACAAGGTTTGTCTGTAGGCTGGAGGAATTATAAAAAGACTTGTATCGTGCGACTCAAAAGTTTGTGCCCACACGTTCTTGGGAATGTATTAACTCAAGGAACACATGATAGAAACTTCATACTTACACACAGTGAGAAACAAATAATGTTTGAAAATTCTGACTAAAAAGAGACATAATAACTGTAACAACTATAATGATTAAAAAATAATAATGTGATTTGACTTGATTAATGCCTGTAAAGAACTTCTTATTTTGCCTGTCAGCTACAGTTCAAAATCCATTAATTTCTCCATAATGGACAAAACATTTACTGTAGTAATCACAGTCACAACTACAACAGAGATCATCTCACTGGTTGCTAGATGGCAGTATTTCACCAAACGCATTAGTGCAGGAGAGTGGAAGTGTTGGACATGGCCTGTAGATTATAGGTGTATTTCTCCGCTTTGTGTGTTAAGGAACTATCGCTACGAGGATGTGTTCGTGACCATCCCTCAGCAAATCGCCAAGGCAACCAGAGAGGCCGGCATCACAAAGTTCATCCACATGTCTCACCTCAACGCTGACATCCGCAGCCCCTCCAAATACCTGAGGAACAAGGTAGCAGGCCGGGCATAAATCCACTAATTTTCAGGAGAAATGGTGCACAGATGTTCTTATTATATTGTGTGTGCATATAAAATGTCATGCTTGGCTTTGCAGGGTAAAGGAGGTCAAATAATTTCAGTGCAGCTGACTGATGTGTGTGATGCACCTTTTTGCAGGCTGTGGGAGAAGCAGCAGTGAGAGATGAGTTCCCTGAGGCCATCATCATGAAGCCGGCCGAGATGTTCGGGAGGGAGGACAGATTCTTCAACTACTACGCAAGTAAGACAGCTTTGTGTGTGTGTTACTGTTTTTGTAATGGGGATGTAACACCTGTGCAAATAACCCATATAAACATTAAGTCAACAAGTGATCAGACTGTTTGTGGGAAGTCAGTATTATATGTAATAACTGAGTTCCTCATATTTCCCCCTTTGTGCTTCATATGAGGAAAATGAATTTACTGTTTTGACTGTGTGTTTTTCCTCTTTTCAGACATGCGCTGGTTTGGAAATGCTATCCCCCTTCTGTCCCTGGGGAAGAAGACAGTGAAGCAGCCGGTCCATGTAAGTTTACTGGAACACAGGGGTGACAGCCTTCACTTAAACTTTATTGTAAATGTGAAATTTTGAATTGATTCCTAAATTTTAGATAGGACTGTAGCAATAATTTTATGTCACTTTTTGAAGTTGCTCACATTTACACATTCAGCTGCCCTCACCAGTTCAGCTAAATTAAGTCAGAATGATGATATATATAGAATATAGATATCTTAAAATACACCCTTATCAGACACATCTCAAATTGAACTTCAATTTGAAATGTCTGATTCTGCCTAGTCAAAATATTATTACAGATATGCTGAATTAAAGTTTTGATTAGACAAAATGATTGCTGATATCTAATGACAGAAGCTACGGCAAGCAGGAGGCGGGAGCAGCTCTTCAGGGGTGAAGTTGCCTTTAGTTTAGGCGTTTGCTTGGAGGCTGCTCAGCCTGCCAGGCTGGTTGGGGTTTGAGTCAGATTGGGTTCAGCCTGCAGGGCTGAGCAGCCTCCAAGTCGACGGCTGAAGGCAACTTCACCCTGGAGCGGAGGAGTTGGTGGTTCACATTACTTTCTGCTTCCTCAACTGTGTGTGGAAATAACTGTAAAAAGGTTTATTGCGCTTTATAACGACTTTTCTTCAAAAGCAAACACGGCTTATTCTGCTTACACAGATCAAATGCTAAGCGAAATTACAGCTATAAGACATAAAACAAGAGGCTGGCGGTTCACAGTACTTCCTCAAATGTGTGTGTAGATAATTTATAAATCATATGTATAATTCCTTGTCTGATCCAGGCCTCATCATGTCTGACAGCCCATTGCACGTGCAAGAATGTAACTCTACTGTTCCACAGCAGCTAATTAAATTGTCTTTAACTGTCTCTTCTCTTCCTCAGGTGGTGGATGTGGCCAAGGCTATCATCAACGCCATCAAAGATCCTGATGCCAACGGAAAGACATACGCCCTGGTGGGGTCGGTACCCAGTCCTAGAAAAACATTCGTTTAAATGTTTTCAAAGTGCAACAAAAGCAATTGAATGATAAATCATCATATAACAGCTATATTGTTATAAGTGTCTCTTGAGGATGTACTGCTGTCATAAGTTTTATGCTTGGCTGCACTCAGACCTCATTAATTTTTACAGGTGATACAAGATTATCATCTCACCCAGCCCTAAATGCATCTCATCACAGCAGCAATGAGTCACGTTTTTATTGTGCAAACAACCCTAGTGGCATTGCAACTCTCATCTTGAATGTTAATGGCACCAAACCCATTAAATATAAAATGTAATGGGTGACTGCAGTACAGTAACACTGTGTGGCAACTACTTTTTAAAATAATAAGCACACATTTGCATTGAAGCCCAAATTTCTAGTATAAAACTTTAATATTTGTACGTATTTTCTCCATTGTGCACTGCTTTCCTCTCCACCCAACGCATTGTTGTTTTCATGTATCGTCAACGTTTCACAGAATATTTTGGCCTCTTCTCTTGTTTTCCAGTCCCAACCGCTACCTTCTGCATGATCTGGTGGAGTACATGTACGCCGTGGCGCACAGACCCTTCGTGCCCTACCCTTTGCCCCGCCCACTTTATCAGTAAGTGCCAACCTCATGTTTTTTTTCCTCTAAATTTATGTGCACTGGTTAAATGCATCAGATACATCAGAGTATTTATGAGCATTTTCCTCTTCTGTCTATTTGAAAGTATTCACAGATAGAAGGCATGTTGCGAGAAAACCAGAAAAACCAGAGGAGGGAGGATTTGCAGCCTATTTTTAGGTCAACTCTATGCAAAACATTATTGCACCTGCCAATTTTGGAGAGTTATTAGTGTGGTGTTGTATGTCTGTGGGTCAAAGAAAAAACGAGGCCACATGACACTTTAGTTTCTTCATCCAAAGACCTTGTTTTGACCCCTATTCGTGAGACTTGTCAGTTTGTCAGCTGCAGAATCTCAAAAACTTATGAAACGAACGAACGACATAAGCATATTGGCGATACTTTATCATTGTCGGGGATAGAGATGTGGGATTTCTGCCTGATGTGTAAATGACATAATACTGAAGATGAGATTGTTTACTGTGATTTGGGTGTGCATTAAAACACTACCATAACCCAATATTGGAAATCTTATTTTTCCGTTTCTTCTTTTAATTTCCTCTTCTTTTGTAATTTCAGCTTGGCTGCTCGGATGTTTGCAATGAGCCCATTTGAGCCCTGGGTCACCCCGGACAAAATCGATCGGGTAAGAAAACAAATGCACATCTCCAGGTTTGGTTCTGGGAGTTGCACGACTACTTGCAAACCTCTACAACCCACATTCAGTAGTTTCTTTCACACTGCAGAAATAAAGAAATTGTCTGTCAGTTTGGCCTCACTAACCCAGAATGCTGTGCTGTGCTGATTTGTTTCCAGTTCCACACAACAGATATGAAGTACCCTGGACTTCCTGGTCTGGAGGATCTTGGTATCGTTCCTTCCTCTGTAGAGCAAAAGGCAATTGAGATTCTACGTCGCCACCGTCGTTTCCGTTACCTGGAAACTGAGCTAGATGAGACAAAGCCAGCCAAGACTGTCAACTATTGAGTGACTCCCTGACAAACTGTCCTGTATCAGAATGTCAGCCACCGAACGATTCCCCTTGTCTTTAACAATATTCTGTACATAAATAAAGGTTTATCCTCTAAGAGTTTTCATGAGTAGTTTTCTTGTTGACTGCTGAATTATTTTCATAAGTTTTACTAGTATTTGCTCCTCTGTTAATCCACTTCAGGGGTGAAGCTGCCTTTAGCTGTGTGCTTGCAGGCTGCTCAGCCTGACAGGCTGGTTAGGGTCAGTGATGGTCAGCCTGCCAGGCTGATCAGCCTCCAAGTCGAAAGGCAACTTAGCAGCGCTAATCTTTAAGTTAAGTTGAGCGTTAACTGTCTTTTGGAACTTCATTTGATGGTCAGCTGTGACAAACTGCTCCGCCCCCAAAACAGCACTCATTTTTTACCCTGTGTGCAGTATACCTGTACAGGTTTAACCTGTTGCAGATGCCTTTGAAAGCCTGTTCTAGTTTCCCAAAATCATGTTATTTTTTTCAAAATAAGCCAAGCGTCAAATCACTGTCAACTGAAAGACTACAGCTGTGTAAGTACGACTTTCCCGTACATATAGTGGGAAATGTTATCTTTTGAGATAGGGTGTGTTTTATTGTACTGCTTGCATGAGTTGTAAAGTATGAGGACAGATCAGCTCCCACGTTTCGGATGGAATGAATCTTATATCATGGTTCTCAGGAGAAGAGAAATGAAGATCTATATACGAGCAGGTGGAGTAATTGGAGCCTTTTTACTCATCATCTGTGTGAAAGTGACTTGGAAAAAAAGTGTCCCTGTTCAACAGAAAGTCATACATGAGGAGTTTATAAGGACGAAACTGGAAAAGATTGAACAGAACCTCAGCAAACTGAGTGAGTACGAGAAGCAACCTGAGGAAAACGTCACTGTTTTTACATAAGATATAAAGTCTAGTAATTATGCACCTGATTATGTCTGGTAATTTTAAATATACAAATCATTGCAAGGCTTCAAATACAAACAAAAAGTACAAAGTAATTTTTCCAATCTTTTGCCACCTGAAATGGGAAACAGTAGTAATCATTTATTACTTATTTCTGTTGAAAGCTTTCCATAGCTTTTTTATGTTTATGAGATCTACCACTTCAAAAAATTACATTTTGCTAAAACATTGATTACTCTTCTATGGGCAAGATCTTGTGCATTATAGTTTGATGAACTTATAAAAAATTTGAAGACCCAGAGTGTAGTCTTCACTCTAAAAGTGCAAGAAATTAACTAAAAACATTGTTGTATTCACTTTTAAAAAAATAAAAAAAGATTGTTTTCATGTCCCCACATGTAGATGTACTACACCAAATTGAAATTCTGACCAGCTAGAGAGCAGTTTTTATTTACTTTGAGTTTTTTTAATCAGATTTTGGTCCACTTGTAGATGCTGCTTTGTGAACACAAACAAAACTCAAGACATATGCAGCATTTTAACACACTGCGGTCCCTGCTTTCAGACCGAGGCAAACAAAATGCCTCGGTGTGAAAGTGCCCTGAGGCTGGCTTCACACAGTGCAGCTCCCATGCAATTAGTTGCAGGTTGTAGATGAAACTTAATTCTGCCATGTCAACAAACCCATACAGAACTTTCCACATGATGATGCAAACCGAATTTATGATTTTCATTGGATGGTTTGCCTGAGACTCCATTCACATAAGAGCTTTGACTGACGCACTGGGTGACCAGACATGTGAACTGTAGGGAGGGAGGTTTTGGACAGACCTCATAGGATTTGAGATAAGATATCATTATGAAAGCTAAACGGCACATGCTGAATCTACATGGAGCAGTCTAATATTTGTCAGTGAAATGCTTGTGCAGCTTGATCCCCTGTGTTTTGGCAGTAAATTGTTCTTAAAAGCTTTTTTATTCTTCTTAAAAGTGACTTAAAAATAAGTCCACCAATTCCAAGGTGATGAAATTACAAAGAAAAAAGCCAACAGTTTTGGTTGTATATGTGTCATGTACAATTATTTAAAATATCACAGACTCAATCCACATCAATTTACAGCCTAAATGTGAGAAAAGCTCACCAAACAATCTTTCAGCCAAACAAGCTGTCAGATATTTTAATGTCCACTTTTGTGCCTCTATTGACTTACTTGGTCAGTAAAAATGATCCTCTCTTTTCAGCTTTTAACTTTTTCCAACCTATTTTTCTTCTTTTTTGACCACATTTCTCCAAAGCAAAGTTGATAGAAATATCCAGTCAGACTGACGTCAAAACTGGACAACTTCCAGCTGTGAAGCAAGGAAAGGGTGATAAAACACAAAAAAACTCGGGAACAAAATTTTTCCCAAAGTCCCCCCTGTTTTCCAAGTGGGGAAGTGACCTGTCAGAAGCAGAACAGAGGGAGGCAGAAGATTTGTTTCAGAGATATGGATACAACGCCTTCCTCAGTGACCGTTTGCCATTAAACAGGGAGCTTCCAGAAACAAGAGACAAAAGGTAAGCTGAAGCCAGATTTTAAGGTAATAGCTTTTTTTTAAGAGATGGTTAGATAAATGTGTGACCCGTCCTTTTCTGATTAATTTAGTGCCTCAATCTGTTTAATGATGGTCTTGTACCGTGAAGTGGCTGCTGTGTGCTGTCTTGTCCATTGCTGTGTTCTGTACTGTGCTAATTGATTATTCAAAATTCTGATCAATGATATGATAAAAGCTGATCATAGGAATTCAGACTAAGATTTGGTGCAAATTACCTACAGTTTGTGAAACATAGACAACCTTGGAATACATTTTAAAAGTTCAATTCTTTTCATGGCTAAAATGCAAAGTTTTCTAGTGATTAATGCATATGTGATGTGGCACAACAAGACAGTAACCTGCTATTTTGCTTTTATTTTGGTAAATCGCTTTGCATTGTGCAAAGTGCTATATAAATAAAGTTTGACTGATCGATTGAACCAATCACACACATCTTGTAAAAGTCATAATAAACTGCTTAAGAACCTGCTGACTAAACAGACTCATCACATATCTGATCATACAGATGTCTGCAGAGCCAACCTCCACAGGACCTGCCAAATATCAGCGTGGTGCTTATCTACCTCGATGAGGCTCTTTCGATCATTAAGAGGGCCATCCGAAGTGTCATTGACCGCACCCCAAAACACCTGCTGCGGGAGATCATACTAGTGGATGACCACAGCACTAATAGTAAGTTCAATACACAGTGCATTTATAGAATAGTACCATTGTTCAGTATGATGATAGAACATCCTCCTCCTTCAGTTATCTGTGGTCTAATGTTCATAGATTTGACTGTAGGTTTGGTTTTCAGATGACCTCGAACAGCCCTTATCAGACTACATAGATGAAATTCACAAAGAGAGGCCAGGACTCATAAAGAAAGTGAGGCACAAGCAACAAATGGGTTTATCTCAGTCCCGAAACTCCGGCTGGGAGCATGCTACAGCTGATGTTGTGGCCATTTTGGATGCCCACATTGAAGTTATGGAAGGATGGTAAGTGGACACTCCCAATGAAGAAGTAGATTTGAGGGAACCAAACAATTAGGGAAAATGATGCATAGATCTTTGTGGAAATTCCTGCACTCTTATTTCCATTTATAATCCTCTCATACATTCTTTATTGTCACAGATCCTATTGAAATCAGTAAATTGGTTCTGCCTGCTTGTCTTTGAGACACTGTTGTTTTATTTCGGTGTCTTCAGGGCAGAACCACTGCTGGCCAGGATCAAGGCTGACAGGACAGTAGTGGTGACCCCCGTGTTCGATAAAGTCCATTTTGATGATCTGCATGTGGGCCGTTACCTCCCGGCTGCTCATGGCTTTGACTGGGCTTTGTGGTGCATGTACGAGGGCTTCCGACCAGAGTGGTACAAGCTGAATGATGAATCAAAGCCGGGGAAGTAAGTGGAACAATCAGTATTGCATTCAACCAGATCACAGTTATATTAGACCGCTACCCAGTATGACTGGACACAAATGACTGTCAGGTTTTGGAAAGGTTGAGTTCCCCACAAGGGCTGAAGTGATATTTGTCTTGTAATACTGTAATAATTTCAATATGAATACCTTGTCCCACTAGAAATAAAGAGGATCCATGCTTGAGATGAAGATGTCGTCTTGCATTTGCTATGACTACAAAAACAGTCTTCCAAAGGGAAATATTGTTTCAAAGAAATTTGATCAGAAATTTCCAGTGTCAGTTTCCCTCTATAGTCTTCTTATCGGTGCTATGTTATTGTAAACGCATCATCATTATTTTGGACAGGAGTCCCGCTGTCATGGGCATCTTTGCAGCCAATAGAGCTTTCCTTGGAGAAATTGGTGGACTTGATGGTGGAATGGAAGTCTATGGAGGAGAAAATGTTGAACTTGGCATCCGTGTGAGTACTCACAACTTTTAAAAAAAGGACCATACTAGTGATTTTGAATCTTTGGCCCATTTAAGTGCAGTTTACCCATGTTTTACATTGCAGCAAACCAGCAGATCATCATGCGGGAGCACTACAGATTTCATGACATACAATCAAAATCCCTTGATTTTCAAATTAGATTTTTTTTGGCTGAAACAACCACCTTATAACATTCATAAACCACGGAATTGAAAATGTTACTCAGGGACTATTTTCTTGCACACAGACCTTTTACAAGAGCAAATTGGCAGCGTAACTGTGCCATTTCTTCTATTTCTTCTTTTTATTGGCGTGTTGCTACGAAATGGAGTATTACAGTTGTTGCATAGAAAGCAAATTCATTGTCTTCTCTTCATCATAAAACTCGAGATCTGACATACTTTGAAAAATTTGTGCAGCTCTTGCTTGCTACATTATCTTCATCTGTAAACTTATGAGGTCAGAGGGGAGCCGTGCATTTCCCTACTTTCAAAATGTGGGAAAATGAATTAGTAAGTTTATGACACACTTAGGACCACTTTGATTAAAACCTATTAAATTCACAATATCAATATCAAGTCTCTGAAAGATAATTTTCATATTGTATTGGAATCAGTGGAAGCCAAAGGTCTGATAAAAAGGCAGGAAAAATATTGAAGTTCTGAAATACGACTGCTTGCTTTGAGAAATGTTAAGTGTATACATTTTGTAGATATTAGGCCAACTATATAAAATCATTGATATGGTCCTTTAAGTTAGAGAGTGGTGCATCACATAGTGCCTCATCATAAAATCCTGACAGAAAATATAACTTTTGCTGGCCTCTAGTGGTTTCCTTTCTGCAGTGATGTATGTTTACTCCATCACTGTTATGTGTGGTCAGAAATGCAACAAGGCATGCTCTTCACACTCGACAGTGATGGTCAGATATGCAGCAGAGTTTAAGCTTTCAAGCCTCAGAGGTCAGCGAAACAATGCTTTTTGCCCTTTAAAGGTTGAAGATTCATGCGAGCACAAGTGTCTTTCTGTTCTGTGTGTTGATGACCAAACAGGTCTGGCTGTGTGGAGGGAGTGTAGAGGTCGTGCCCTGCTCCAAAATAGCCCACATAGAGAGGGCTCACAAACCGTATGCACGTGACCTGGGCCCTCTCATGAGGAGGAATGCCTTGAGGGTTGCAGATATCTGGATGGATGACTACAAGAGGAATGTGATGATTGCCTGGAATCTTCCCCTCCAGGTCGTGTTTACTATGGTTTATTGTACTGCTTTTAGTATGCTGACTCATTCATTAACAATACATCAAAGAGCAGTGGGATCAGTTCGCAATCCAACACAAATAAACAGTAAAATCTTTATCCGTGTTCATTTTTGTGGCATTTCATGTTTTGGAGGAGGAGGGATTGCTCTGCACCTCTGCAAAAAATTACATAGAAATCTGATATTCATGCCAAATTTAATGCATGTTATCGTGGTGAGATATTTTCTGTAAATTTGAGAGCGATGGTTTAACCGATGACAAATTTGTCAGTGATTTGTCAGTGTACATCCACCTTAGTTTGCCCTCTGAACCTGACATGGCATGTAACACACAGGATCATGGACTGGATATTGGAGACGTCTCAGAGAGGAAAAAGCTCAGAGAAAAGCTGAAATGTAAACCTTTCAAGTGGTACCTGGAGAACGTTTATGAGAAGCTGAGCACATTGGATAACGTGTTGGGTTATGGCGGGGTAAGAATAATTTTTGATGATGAAATTTGCTGATGTAACATTAGTGATCCACATTGAATTCAAGCTCAGAAATCTGGTGTTAAAAGACCTTTTCAGGTATCCTCACTTTGTGATTGGATAATGTGGTTCAGTATAATTCAAAACGTAACCACATAGTGCTCAAGAGCCATGAAACAAATAAATGAAAGCCTTAACATCCCATGAACCTGTTTCAGCTTCAGAACAGCCTCCTCAAGACTCACTGTGTGGACCAGGGAGCCGTTCCTGGAAGCATCCCCATCCTGTACGGCTGCCACTTCCATGTACCACAGGTAGTCTGGCTGGGTGTGTGTTTGACTCGTTGTGTACATGTGTGTGACTGCACAGAGATAAAAAAAAAAAGTGACTCCGATGAAAATGTCACAATTGTATAACATCACTTATCCTTTCCACCAGCGCTGTTTCTACACCACAGACGGTGAGATCATTGTCGGGGGGATTAAATCTCACAAATATAACCAAAACCGCTGCCTAGTTGATCCGGGCAGTGGCAGCAGTGCAACTCTGCAGCAGTGTCATCTGGCAAAGGAAAGTGGACTAAACATGCACTGGGACTTCCACCAGGTAAGACTTCAGACTGGCAACAGGAGCAATAGGAGTAGTTATTTTTTTAGGAGTTATTTTGTCCAGATTGTATGGTGACTTCTATAATATAGAAAAAAAAACAGTCCAAATTCAAATTAGGACATTTTACCTTGTGAAATAATTTTTTAGACAAGCAAAAACTTAATTTACTAACAACAAATGAATTGTTAGTCATTTTGGTACAAAACAACATTATTCAATTGTATCATTTTTTTCCCCAGTGATTAAGCTTCAGATAATTGGCATTATTTTTTTTTCTACCTTTATTCCCCAACGTTCCAGAATTCTTCCCGGGTCTGTACCCTAACCTTAACCATAATAACAACTTGAACAACTTGAACCAGAACACAGAAAGAAACTCTGACTTCTTTTTAGTCGATGTATGCTTCAGACAATGTACCCAAATACAACTGATATATGAAGTCAAGTCATGTCAAGTCAAAGTTTATTTGTATAGCGCCTTTCATACAGTTTTAGTGCAGTTCAAAGTGCTTCACAGATAACACAAGCAGACAAGCAGATAAGGGATGTGAAGGAATGTAGAGCACAATATTCTTCCCACCATGATTTTTTCATTAACAGCCTCTTTTTCTGGCAACAACAATCCCATTACTCACACTTGGTTGTGCAAACTGACTGACATGAACAGGACAGGATGGCCTCTCTTTTACTTTTCTCCCATGTTGTGCATGGTACATGTACACAGCATGTTTACTGCCTAAAACATATTGATATATTATGTTATCCTGATTATATTGATAACTGTTGGCAAAGCATTGATTTTAAAATAATTTCCTTCAACAGGACCAATCGTGCATTCAGGTTGTTACGTTTCCCCTCAAAACAAAACTTAAAAATGGCGGTCGCTGGTAGGGGAAACTAACAAAATCAAACTGCACTCAACACAAAATGGGTCCCTTGGGGTCTAAAAGGTGATGGGGGAATAACTTGTCCACACAAACACCCACTAACTCCATCAAAGGGATAGATGAACAAAAGAAATGGGCCCGAAAAACAAAAAATTGGGAGTCACTATAAGGAGGGATTGGTGTTTCGAAAAGAAAAGAACACTTCAGTTTAAGAAAACTCACTCACACTCACAACACCACACACAAAACCAGGAGAGCTAACTGAAGGTGTTAGCCCTCCGGTGTCACACACTCAACCAGAGCAGAGCCACAAGCCTCCTTTTATAGAGCAGCCCGGCTGATTAACTACAGCTGCGCTAATGAGGGCAGGTGCCATCAATAGTTGCACCTCATGAAGGGGCGGAGCTTACAGCCTACCTTTCACCATAACAAGGTGCTCAAACCTTTGATGTGAGCAAGTTCCAAATGACAATCACTAATTTTTGTCTTGTGATTATAAATTTTCAGGGCCAAGAAATAAGAAACAGAGTCACCAAGAGATGTCTTGAGATTGCCCAGGGAGAACACAACTACTACGAGCTCATTATTCAGAAGTGCACTGGACAACATTGGACAATACAGCATGTCATTTCTGTTTTTTAGGTTGCACAGATGGTACATGTTTGTTTGTTGTTGTTGTTGTTGTTGTTGTTTTCGTTTATCTACATAATTCATAATTTCAAAATGGGTCTTTTTTAACATTTGTAATTTGCAACCAAGTTTTGAGCTGAGCTACACCACAAGAAGCCTGTGAGCACAATTTCACATAGACATCTGTAACATCATTGAATGAAAGAACAGATGTCCAACAAAAGATTTTAATAAATTCAATAATTTAACAAAGCCTCTTTCTTCCAACAATTAACATAGTTCCTGACCAGTACATAAACTTAATAGTTTCTAAAGTGACATGTAACTTTACAGGCACCCTTGGCACTGCAGAATGTTACTGGCACGAGAGACCTCTGATAGCCCTGACCAGGACCATCACGATACGTAGTATGATGATCCTGGTCAGGGCTAGACCTCTGAGTCAGTCCTGAGCCATTAATTTCAAATGAGACCATTGCAGAGACGATTGGCGGCCTGTAGATTGTGTACGAGCAATTCGTGTGAAAAGTGTTTTACAGCACAAAGGGATGTTACGTCATGGCACAAAAAAGAAGTAGGACAGAGCAAATGAGCTACACCTTTTAGAGTTTACAACAGTAGAAGATGTTGGAGTGAAAAGCTTATAGATTAAATCATTTTCAACATGTCTGTCCTCTTCAGTAAAAATACTATTGAAGGAGCTGATCCTAAACAGAACTGAAAGGAAAGGAAAAGTATTATTATCTTTGAGAAACTATCATTATCATATCAACATTATCATATCAACTATCATTATCATATCATCTCATTTGTTTACAAAAATTGCACCAAGTTATGGTAATCTTTTGACAGTGACATTGCTGTTCAAAATGCTACAGACAGCATCTTTAAATACCACATGGTCGAGTTTTTTCAAGGCTGTTTTCCCACCTGTGCTCCTGTGCTGTGATTAGTCCAGCGCCGAGGAGAGGCGAACGCTTCCGAAAGCTGACGAAACTCCGGTTTCCTAGCAACCAATATGTTTGGGACTTGGGCGTCTGACATTTTTTCCTCACTAAAGAAAGTGGGGAACTTGTTTTACATTTCTTGCTGCTTAAGAACAGTTTGTGAGGAGAAATGTTCGGGGTTGAGTTGCTCTCGGACCGCGTTGCTGCGACAAATCTGGAGAAGCGTCGCAGCAGAGAGATGCAACGGCAAGAGAGGATTTTTAACGACAAAGTTAGAACAATTGGGGTGAGTTGCATCCTTCTTGCTGCATGCTCTGGATCTGACAATGCCTAAACTTGTACAAAGGCAAGTCATGCATGAATGACCGCTATCTTTTTTTGTAGATCGACACGGAAGCCCTGGACAATCAAGTGAAAGAAAAGCAGAAACAAGCAGAAGCAGAGAAAGAGTCCCAAAATGCTTATGGTAGGTTCCTGTTTCCCTCCCTGCAGAAAACGTGTACGTTTTGTAATGCACGAGATTTCAGCATGCATATTGAATACACTGTGCACAGTAACTGCAAGGAGTGAGGAAAGGCTTCGAGGTGCAAGCAAGTT
>OMLF01010897.1:34262-45140 GCA_900302615.1 Holocentrus rufus
GTATTTCAATATTTAAATATGAGAAAAATAAAATGAATTTGAAAAAAAAAAAAAAAATCTAGAGCTGCAGCAACAGCGTCATGCAGTTCCAGGTGAGACTATTCATCACTGACTCAACACACACCAGGACTAATCATGTGTGGCTTCTACTTGGACAAAGGGGCTTATTAAGTTGTCCTTTAATGCCAGTATTTAGATTTGCCTATGTTGATGTTTTGTGTGTTATTGTCCACAAAGATGCAGAAATGCTGCGTAACAGCAAAGCAGCTTGCCTCCTGGACAGCAGACAAGTGAAGCAGACACGTGCCATGCAGAAGGCCGTGGACCAGTACAGGCAGCGCTTCCAGCAGGCCTGCAGCCAGCGGGAGTATGACCTGAATGACCCGGAGCGCCTTAAAAAGATAGATGAAGAGGGCGCACGGATGATGCTTTCAGGCTTGGTGGGCGAGGACCCGGACTGCAAGACCAGACTGCAGAAGCAGAAGGAGCAGCTCAGAGTTTGGTCCATCCAGCAGCAGCGTGAGCAAGACGCAGCGAGGCGGCAGCAGGAGCTGGAGGGTGGGTTGGCATGATCGGTGTGAACAGTATCGCCTCTGTTGTCTCAGTCTATCTTACATGCACAACCGTCCACATACCTGCAACCCTCTCTGTCCTCCACCCCCCATTTATATAAACTCCCATCATTTTGTCTCCCTGTTCCTTCTGCCCCGTAGAGCAGCTTTATGACCAAAGCAGAGTAAACTTGGACAACAGAGCTCTCCAGCTGGAGAAGATTGAGCAGGAGAGGAGGAAAGCCGTGGCTCTTGCTACTAAAGACTACAATCTGGCCATGGTGAGTCTTTTTGCTGGAAAGCTTTCATCTTCACACTGACAGGCTAATAGTCTCTGTCAGTAGACCAGACAATGGCTAAACCTGCTCTGAAATAATGGAACAATAACTTGAAAAGGAATAAAATTGAAAAGAGCAAAGGAGAACTTAAAGAGACACCCTGATGAGCACACATGTCGAAGTTCATGTAAATAAGGGTATTTTGTTTGAGGTTAAAATCTGCTGTTGATTTCAACATACTGGCCTCAATGACTTTTCTGCCTACACTCATCCATCTCAAAGTGATACACACATTCTTGGCTAAAAACACCTACCCGCTCCACCCCTTTCTCACTGCATGTCGTCCCAGTGGGCAAAGACCGAGGAGAGGCGCCGTCAGCAGCGGGAACACGACGATCAAGACAATGAAGCAGACATCCTGAACCACCTGCAGGAAGAGCTGGTTGGTGAAGATGCCAAACCCACCCTGGGTGTCCTGGGAGTTCCCCGCCTTCGGCCCAGCGCTGACAGGAGAGCGCCACCTCACAGCCTGCAGGAGATCGTCCAGTTCCAGCAGCATCAAATGGAGGAGAAGGAGGTACAAACACAGGAATGAATCACACTTGCACAACAGTCAAACACACAGTGCAGACGCTCTTCCTCCTTACTGAGAAAGGGGTTGGTGTGTGTGTCTGTGTTTGTGTGTGTAGAGGATGGAGCTGGAGAGGAAGCGGTGGGAGGAGCGAGAGGACCGCCTGCGCCTGAACTCGGCCCGTGCAGCTCTGCTCGTCGAGAGGCAGCAGGCGAGACTCAGCAAGCAGCTGAGACGAGACCTGGACAGCGCCAACATCAGACTGGCCGAGGCACAGAAACAACAGTCAGTAAAAAAGTATTCTTTATATAAAATGTGCACAGACTGTCTAACTGATGTGCATCACTCAAATTGTCTCACGCACTCTTTTGGGTCATTTTCTCTTTCGAGGAAACAAGAAAAGGGAGGCATCACCAGCTTTGATGACGGCTTCTTCTCCAAATTTAACACCAGCAGCCGGTGATGGATGAGACACTCATGACTGGATGATGACAATGGATCAGTGTGAATCATTTTTTAACATGGGGGAAAACACTAAATAAAACAGACCACAGCATGATCTCACATTTATTTAATTTTTTTAATTTATTTTTCAGTGTACAAAATGATTATGTTGACATTTGTGCTTGTGTAAGTTGGCTGTTGCTTAAAAAAACAAAAAGAAACAAAGCCAGAGATGACACATTTTCACGACGATAGTGCATTTAATGTATGTGGATATAAATAAATTCCTTCCTGTGTGAGGTTGAAGTCTCTGTGTAATCAGGAGAATTAATATGACCCTACTCCCTTCACCTGGTGGTTAAAGCTGCTGCATGTAAATAAGTTTCTGTGCGGTTATGACCCGCAAATAGGCTCACATTTTAAATCACTGTTATTGTTGTTCTTCTTAAGACCCGAAGAAACTGTCCTGATGTGCTCGCAAAGAGCGTCTCGGCTCTGTTTTTGTTGTTCAAGTTCACAAATCTACAGTGAATCGATCACCTGTGACCACAGACATAGCACCAAGTAAAAAAAAAAAAAAAAAAGAAAGAAATCCTTGTCTACTTCACATCCCTTTTTCAAAAAGCAGGAGGTTTTCATACCCGGTCAAAAAGCTGCAGGAATAATCTCACACTACAAAAGCAAACACACACACACATTCTACAAAGGTAACTCATTTAGCTTAAGCACTTTGACCAGTAAACAATGCTGTTTGGAAATGTTACTGTTCACAGCAATACAGGTAAACCCAAATCCTCAATTAAAGTGCAACTAACACTCATAGCAAGTAATAAAAAAAAAGACACATGATACAATACTTCTGATTGAGCTTGGTTTCTCTTAGCAGTGGCTCAGATGCAGGACTGTTCTCTGATCACACCTCACTGCATACAGCCCGTTCCCCTGGGGAGCCATGAAGGCCGATTCCACATCTAAAACCAGCTTTATTCCACCTTACAAGTGTGCTTACGAAGGACTAGCTTGCCTATCCAATGCTATTTGCGTTTCCCATTTCCATTTAAAGCTGTTTTTCTTTCCTCAAAGGCAACATAACGGCATAATGAAATTTGACCTGAAGACATTACATTTAAAAAAGCTGACGTTCAAGTGAGTTTTCAGAGACAAACTTATCCCATCTTTTCTGCCACAGAGCCAAGGCTTTCTTCTGCTGCTCTGGAGACAAAGAGCTGTACCTGAAAAACAAGAAAAAACAAGAGAAATGTCACTGAGCTGCCATTTCTGTGACATTTTAAAAGAACTGGACAGACAAACTGTAGGATTTGCGTCTGTGGCTGAAGTTTGGTTTCTCTTAACTCCATTTTCCAAATTTTACTACACTTGTTTTTATATTTGGCAGAATTTTTTTTTTATAAACATTTTTCTCCTTTCTGTGTATAGACCTTTTTTATGTTATCTGTAATGCTGTTTTATGTTAAACCGTTGCTATCTTGGTCAGGTCTCTCTTGCAAAAGAGATTTCTCACTGAGACTGGTAATAAAGGTAAAAATGTATGTTTGCATGTGTGTGAGTAGTCAAATACATACTTGAACTCTGGATTGTTTATCACGTCTCTCAGCGGAGCCTCACCTGATAGAGTTGACAGCCAGTTCTTTGAGGCTGCCGATGTGGGTGCTCAGGCCTCCGAAGCCCACAAACGCCTCGTAGAAGTCATAGGAGAGTCCGGACGCCCCGAACATGGCGGGGTCATCCGAGCTGATCACCAGCGGGTGGCCCTCTGACATCAGCACAGCTGCTGGATGGTTTCTCACATCTGTCACCAGCTTCAGCACCTGGATGATCACCAGAGAAGAGATTTTCACTTGTTTGCAACCTGTTACTTCAATTACAGCCTTAATTACAGACGTTTCATATAATTCATTGATAGTCACCCACATATCACTCACTGAGATATTCTAAAATGTATCTGTTTTGGGACATGGAGTGATAAAACCAATACACTAGTAGCCAGGCAACAATGGCACGTTAAAAAAATCGAAGTAAACCATCATCTTAACTGAATGTGCTTAACTAACATGCAGTATGGTTCAAAAAATGGCGGTGTACCTGGTTGGAGATGGGGCAGACCTCCACAGCCACTCCTCTCTTCCTGGATAGATTTTTAGCCACCGGGTGGCGAAGGAGAGCAAATCCATGACCGATGCGCGACGTGTTGAACAACAGAGCGTCCATCAGGTTCTGGTCCACCTCCGTGCCCTCAAGATCTACATGTGGGAGGGACACAGTGAATTAGTTTTACTCTCAGCTCGGGGCTCAGAGAAGAAACTTAGCTTCTGATCCCCTGATCCAGGCTCAGTAGAGAGTTTATTACTTTGGTCAGACAGTTGTGCTTTTGTCAAACTGGCCTGCAGACTGTGAGAGGAGGACAGGAGGTCAAAGAGTGGATCTTCTTTAAAGTCACACCTTAAGACATTTTTTATAGTCTGGCTTTTCTGTAATTTTAATAGTGATTGTTGCAATCTTACTGTCTTACCCTTTTGCATCCTGTGTTGCTTCATTTTAATTCCTGCTCTTTATTTTGCGTTTCATTTTGTATTTATGATGCGGAAACCCAACTGAAACAGGTCTGCATCCCAATTTAGCCACAACCTACAGGTTCATACACCAGAATATAAATAAAGCATTCATACAGCTTAGTCTTAACCTGTTTTTGCAGTACATAACACTAAGTACATTTGTTCTCAAAATACCCACGTGGATGAGATATAAATATTTCAGTATCATCTCACAGGTGCCATACATGTGTGTCACTCAATCCAGAGAGCCAAACACTGCACTGGTCACACTGAGCTGCATGTGGAGTCAGATTCATTTACAACATCGTTTAACTGATCAAAGTTCATCATCTCTGCCCCCTGGCATGTTTTATAACGCGTCTGTAACTACAGAGACACATAAATGAGACTCTATGATGAGACAAATGTTAAAAAAAAAAAAAAAAAAAAAACATCAGAGGCTGAGGAGCTCACCGGTCTCTCCAGCGTGGAAGAAGAACGGCAGAGAGACGCCTCTCTTTGCTGGCAGGGACAAAGCCTCTTTGAAGTACCAGAGGGACCTGCCGCTGTCCTCACGGCCCACCTGCACATGCAAACACATTTTAAACAAACAGATGATAAGATATTACTACAGCCAGATTTACATAATGTTCTGCAGGTTTTGCTGTCACTTATTTCCAATACATTTCAGTTCACTGCTGTTGTACATGCATGTAACAAATAAATCTCTTGAATGTTGAATCTACAGTTGTCAAAATATATATATATTTTTTGATTAGTGGTAGGACAGGATATGTTGAAACAAATCATTGCCATTGCTACTTCAGGGTGCATGTCTATGTTCTCAGGGCCTTATAGACCATTTTCAAACATCATTTCAGATATTTATTGAACATGTCCTGTCAGCTTATGCATTGATACTACTATACTAAATGACATGGACATTAAGGGCATTATTCTTCTTTTATGTTAAGGGAACGTGATCGTGTGTATGTTGTTCATATTTAGTGTTACATATGTAGTTAATAATCAGGCCAGCACTACTGTCAATTTTGTTTTGTAATATTAATAAAAAGTGCATTTCAATAAAAGACTATCTTTCAAAGCAGATTATGTAATATTGTCCAGTGCATCATGTTGTGTTGTTGCTGCTATTACAACATAACTGCTGCTCACCAGATCAAAACCAGCCATGATCTCTGGGAAGTCGCTGTGCAGTTTTATAGCTTCTTCCATGGCCGCAGTCATCATGGTTTCATTCACCCCCCTGAAGCACACAGACCAAATATACATCTGTCATCGTGGTGCAGACTGTACGGACAGGCGCTCTTAGTGCTGTCATCATCTAGACATCCTCTCATGCCTGCTGATGAGTCAATGAGCAGTAAAATCCAGATCATTTCCAGGTTGCATGAGGGAAATGGTCTTTCAAAAATGTTCAGGTCACAGAGAACCGACAATCTGAGTGAACTTACCTTCCTTAATTTGATGTGTTTCCTTTTAGAAACAGGATACTGTGGGCAGGGGCGTTTAGAGAGAGAAAGGTTTTATTTGATGGCAGGGTGCTCTTGTTAAAACATCTGTGATGGTTTTATTAGTTAGAGTTTATTGGTCACTTAAAGTAAAAGTGATGGGATTTTGATATAAAAATACAATCATTTTAAATTTTCTTGGGATTTGTTGCTATAGAAGTACATATTGTGACATGGAAAATGATCTAGCCACGTGAAAAAGTTATATTTCATTTCACTGTGATTTTAATGGATGGAGGATGTTAGTTTGAGTGTTGTTTATCTTGAGGTCAATCACTGCTTTCACCTGTGGACTGTGAAGATGATCCTCGCCCCGAAGAAGTCTGGGTGCTCTGCCACAAACTGCCTGGTGATCTCCTGGTAGGTCTTCAGAGTCCACACTCTGTCATGGGTGCTGCCGTCCAGCTCATATGTCTGAACACCGAAAAAAGAAATAATGACAGCAGTTAATACTCAGTACATCAAACGTAAGAGGGACAAGTGTGTGTGTGTGTGTGTGTGGCTTGACTGTTTGTACATAAACTGACCTCTGGGAGTAAAGCCCGCAGCTCCACATACATGACGTTGTCCATGTAGAACTCGGTGAGGCCTTGGTAATAATAGTCTCTGAACACGGGAGCGTGTGTGACCAGACCCCAGACCACCAGGAAGGCCTGCTCAAACTTCTTCCACACCACATCCTGACTGGGATAAACTTCCCCTGGGTCCTTAACAGTGAAGAGTGTCAGGTTGGCCATGATGCTGTCGGCAAAGATGGAAAGACATGACTATGAGCATGGCGATTAATTAACCCTGGTTGCAGCAGTTTGCAGAAGCTACATCACACTGAGTGAAATATTCAAAGCCAAGATGCCATTGTTTTACAGCTGCAGCATTACATCAAATAGAAAATAATATAAATGTCTTGTGCAAAGCCTGAACACAGCATGCATTTGAAATGGGACATTTAGAGTTAATTCTGTTTATTTCTGTCCATATCTAGTTTATAGTTTTCTCAATCACTTTGCAATGCATGCCGAAAAATACAAAATGTATGATGTCAAACCTAGTCTGTTATTGACTGTTGTCCCTGCTACCAAAAAAAAAAAAAAGACATCATAAAATGATCAGATTACTTCAAAAGCCTGCAATTTTTATATACATGTATCTGAAATTTAATTTGACATTATAAAAGTTCCAGTACAAGTGTAAAGTATTAGCAGTATTATATTTATTGCAATAAATGGCAAATGAATATGCATATACTATGTAAGAAAAAAAGAAAAAAAGTTAACATCCTTAGGCCGGCAAAAATTATACAATATTTCAAATATCAAGTATCTGCAAGTATCTCTTCAAGTATCTGCCTGCCTGATGTGCGGGCAGCTGCGTCAGTTCAAGTTGTGGGTGTCACCACCGCGGTCCAACAGCTCTGACAGCTCCGCCGCTGTTTTGATTATTTTATTGTTTCTACTCCACTTGGTCTTTTTCTATCCAGCACTTTGTAAACTTCAATTAGAAATGCTTAAAGAACTTCGATTCAGTTGAAGAACATTTTTTTTTTGTTTTTGGAACGATTCAATTCAATTTGAGTTTGTAAACCACAGCTGGAGTCAATGACTCAATTCAGCACTTTTAGCTAAAATTGGATTCCACACTTGCAATAATTTCCTTTTTCTTCTGAAATGTGAGAAAAATATACAACAAATAAAAAAAGTTGAAATTCACATCATGCAAAGAATTCAAAACTTTTCATCTTGATTCAGGCTGAAGCCAGAGCAACCAACGCAGCTGAGTCAGCAGAATTTATAATTAGCGTGTCGATGCAATAAATAAATAATTACATGGTGGTTACAGATGTTTTGTGGCCTCTTTTCAATTCCTGTTCAGCTAAATAGATTATTTCTCTTCCCCTCTCTTCTTTGAATGAACCCCTCACCTGTTGTCCAGATCTGTAGTATTGACCATCTTGGCCCTGAGGTTTTCCAGCAGCGTCCAGGCAGAGCAGTGTGGTAAAGGTTTGGGCCAGCTGGACGAGAAGAGGAATCTCATGGACTGGTCATCGGTGAAGCACATGTAGCAGTGAGGTCGATAGGTCACGTTCTTCACCAGCCACTCCACGTCCACCATGGAGAAGTCGTGGACATGAAGGACTGCACCTGAAATGACACGGAAAGGTTTCTCTGGGGATCTCATTTACAGTTAGGGGTAACAATTCATGTGTTGCATTATGAGTTCTCAATTCAAATGCATCAGACGAGTAAAAGAAATATGAAATACTTTGAATCAAATTATTCACTATTCCACTGAACTTTGGACTCATTTTGTTAATTTTTTGGGGAATATGGTTTAAGTAATTGCATTGGTGGATTTGTTTATTTAATGGATATAAAGCTTTGACTGAAAGTAGTGACACAAATCTTTCATTCGAATCATAGTTTGTAAAGTCGACTCAAATTGTATCATTTCAAAAGCAGGAATCGTTCTTAACTCAAATTGCCAATGAGTGAATCATGAATCAAACTGGATTCCTGTTAAACCAAACAGTCACACCCCTAAATTAAACCAAACAGTCACACCCCTAAATTAAAGGTAAACAAACTTTTGCATTACAGAAACAGACAACCTTGGCTCAGTACGTGCACTTCTTGATACCTTTGGGCATCTTCTGCAGCAGGCTGTAGATGGGGCTGCTCCTGATGAGGTTCCTGGCCTTGAAGAAGTGCAGGGCAGGAGGAAAGTCTGCCATCTCAATCTCCTTCACCTTCAGTTTGCGCAGACGATCGTCCAGCCGCTGCTCAGCCTCAGACAAAACCATCTGCCCCCCGGTCTGCATGGAGGCCTCCAGCTGCATGAGAGCCTGTCTGTTCCTGGGGTCAGGGATGCTCGTGACCCAGGTCACGCAGCACAGCAGCAAACAGGCTGCAGCCACGTGGTGGCGCTGCAGCTGGACGGCCATTTATGATCAGGATGAGCTTTGCCAGTCTCTCACTGTGGTTCGTGGAGCAAATCTCCTGCATAGTCAACACAGAAACAGAGTCAGACACTGTGGATCAGAAAACTTATGGTAGCCAGTTTCGACTCGAGAATCACATATGTGCCTGACAGCTGCGCCAATATTAAAATTAAACATTTTACCTGAAAAATTGCTCAAGCCAGCAAAGTGCTCTCACTTCCTCAGCAGCTGCTTTCCACATTAAGGTTATTCTATATGTAGGCCACCACAGAAAAATGCTAATTTGCAACTTTAAGTATGAACTCTTGACGTCTATGATGGGAAAATATAAGATTAAAAAATCCTGAATGTCTGACAGTGAATGCTTTATAGAATCAAGAACATTTTTTTCATAATTTTGTTTAAAATAAGCTATATTACACTGCTTCATCAAACCCATTGTTTTAACGATGTGTAATACACAGCGAGTCTGCTGCTTTTCCGTGAAGCTCGACTCGACGACAGCTGCTGGCAAGAATTTAGTAAACAAACCAGCTGAGAGCCGATTAACTGCAACGAAACACGACGAAACGTATCCAACCGGGCCGACCTGAGACGCGGGACTGTTTCTGTCATATAAATTAGTCTTCCACTGCAGTGTCACGAAATAAAAACAAAGGACAAGGTCCTACTGTAAGTTCGAGTATGAGCTTATTGATGTTACAGCGATAGTCTCTGCGCTTGAGGCTGCACACAAACAGCCAACTGTATACGTGAAATAAAAGGTTTTATTGTTTGTGTTGCTGTTTGACTGTGTGTGTTTGCAAGTCTGTCATATCATCATTGAACATACCTGTCCTGATGTTATCTGTTATCGCTGAAAACAAGCTCGGGCACAAAGGTTTTGGACTGATGCTGCATTGAGGGGCTGTCGGAAATGTTGGTTTCAAGGTTTGTGAACACTTTTCTTTTCTTTCTTTGGTTCCTTTTTTATTGTAAAAAATGAAATAAATATCTACAAGCACAATGACACAGCTGTTTAATTCAAGGCAATACTACTACTAATAATAATGATAACAATAGGCATAATAATAATAATTTTAGAATTGGCAGGCTTTTACCAGATAACTAAAACATTTCGAAAGGACTCAAAGCGATAAGCATTCCCATTGCCTAATCAGGATGTAACATTTAGGGCACAGAGCATGGTAAAAGTGATGCATTCTATGTTAGTTCGTCATTCTTTGTACATAATAAGCATTAGTGTTTCTTCTTCCAGTATTTGTTTAGATTTTAGGTGCACAACAGCATGCCTAATGAATTAATCACTTACAGATATCAATTAGGTCTACAGTACATATCTGATTCCATTTCTCTTTCACTCTGCAAGTGCTAATGCTGTCCCATTAATCAAAATAAGTACTTATTCAATTGTTAATTTCAAAAGATCTCGGGACGGAGGTTGGAGGTACGTTTTGGTTCATCTCACATTTAGAGGGAGTGATAGTAACATAGGAAGTGACTTATTTTGCTAGAGCAGTACGAGGTAACGAGGAGTCCTTGAAGGCAGCATGAGCAGGCAAGCTGTCGGTCGGTGAAGCTCAGCTGCTGTTTCCGGAAACAGCTCCGCGTCACAGCTACGTCACTGACTCCTGGGACTGGAGGAGGGGTAAACAGACTAGATCATTTTTGGAGGGGTTCACGTCAAGAAGATACGAGCTAATTGAAGCAGACGCTCCTTGGCGCTACAAGAGATTAATGCATTGTGTTGCAGCGGCCCACTTGTTTTGTCTGTTTGCATTTCATTAGATTCAGCCTTTCAATTTCTTCAACGGATTACAGACACATGCCCCATTATCACGGGATAGTGCGCCCTTGTCTTGTGTTTCTTTAGGCACAAAACTGTTAATTAAAGATTTTAACTGTAACCGGCTGCAAACTCCTGGTCAAAAAAAGGGGGAGAAGGGGGGAAATCATCTGCTCCACTGGTGTAATCTTGTAGCCACGGAAACATTTCTTTTTTGCTGATAAAACGA
>OMLF01010897.1:59585-78967 GCA_900302615.1 Holocentrus rufus
AATTTCACAGAAAAATTAGAAGCATATAGAAAGTGATGGCAGAAGATGGATGGATGGACGGATAGAAAGTGCAGATATAATGATGTAGAGAAGAAACAAGTGCAGATTCTGTACAGTCTCATAGTGCATTGATGGCAATGACATATTTCATTCATTTGATTAGTTGATTCATTTGAATGTGATCTGTGTTCTGCTTCTCTAAATGATCACCCGTCTTAAAACTGAGAACAAAGCAACAGTTTGGTTACCTGGGGTTCTAGTTAATATTACAAAATGTTGCAAACATAACATACATACATATAAATATAACATAGAAGAGCTACTTAAACAATGCTCAATAAAACACATAAAATTGTGAAATTGTTTCATGGTGTCCAGGTATAAATAAGTGAAGTGTCTGTCTCCTGTGCAGTAGCATAGCAGCAGTCGCTGCCTGTTGCCCAAAATGAGTTTGGCTCTTGAAGACCAAAATGAGGACAGATTCTGAACAGCACCACAGAGCAGTTGTGGCTGTGACATATAGACATAATTAAAAAGCAGTTTATTTGAATGTGACCTCCTGCTGAGTGATGTCATTGCAGAGAGGACTTTGGGACTGTTTGTGTGGAAAACCCTCCTTCAATTAATTACTGTAGATGCTGTGCTACTCATCCCACCAAAGCAACTGTATTCACTGTGATATTATTTATTTATGCACTGTATGTATGTATGTATGCATGCATGCACTGTTGAGCCCAACACATCCAGCTGGGCCTGGAGGCTAACTGCATTACAGAGCCCCACCAGACTGCTGTACCAATATTCTGCCCTCAGAGAAACTTTACACAGTGAATTCGTTTGGATGCGCTGGTATGGAAATCTCCGGGTCTATACTTACAGCTGAGCATACAGTCGATACAGGACAAAACCCCATTCATCCACTGACCATTAGTGGGTGACCCCTGTGCTGACACCCGACTGCCAGCAGGATACTTCTCCTCACAGATGATGATGGGAGAAAGACTGAGAGGGTTTCTATGGCAACACAGTCAGTGCTAGATATATAGGACCAGAGGGGGATGGAGCCCACTGTCTCTATACCAACAGGTAGGTTAAGGTTGGGGAACTCCCAACGGCTTGATTAGCTGTCATGCTTTAACAGTAAAAAAAATAGTTTTAAAAAGTCCATTATAAAAGTTGGTTAAGGAAACTTGTGTGGAAAATGTTGGCTTTGACAAATGAGTTGCTCTGAACAGAGCCTAAAACCTCCCCCTGAGGTACTAGACAGTCATTTCCAAGGATGGATAATGATGGACAAATGAGCATGGCCCACGGCATGGCTGAGCCCCAGGTCTGAGCAGCTGGATACAGCAGGTTACTACCAAGCTAGCGTGAGAGCACAGCTCTCTGCTCCAGTTTACAAAGTCAGGTTCAGGTTCAGGGCTTGGGGCCAACTTCATTACCCAGCTGGCGTTCAGCACTGAGGGCAAGCACAGACCGGCTTCCCTTCCCTCCACCTGTCCAGCCGCTGGCCCAGCTAAGGCCTCCAGGATCCCCAGAACAACTCCTGGAGGAAGACAGCGATACGTGCCAGAACATGAAAGCAGCTGAATGGAGACTGGGCTGAATCTTGAAAGTCTGTCCTTGAGTTTTCACTTCACGTTCTCATCTCCTTTCACACTCCGACTTGCAAAAAGACGTCTTACGTAAAAAGGTCTGACGGTCCCTCCCTGAAGACACTGAAATCTCCTCCAAGGCGCTTTGAGCAAGAGGCAAGTGAGAGCACCACATAAAAGAGAAAGAATGATAAACTACACAAGTTCAGCTTTATGGCTTGTGTCCTATGTCACATATACATGTGTTCCCTGTCACTCTCTCTTAATACTGAGGAAAAGCAATAAAAAAAAATCTAAAAATAAAAAGGCGCCTGTGGCAAATCAACCTGTATGTCAAGCCCCAACTCTTCCCAGTGGCCCCTAATTTATTACCCAGCAAGGCCATTTGAGAATCAGGCAAGAAGAAAAGGGCGATTTTTCTGGAGGCAAAGAAGACAGAACTTCAGAGTTATGAACTGCAGTAATGAGGACTAATGGTATTCTCTCCCTGGTATCTGACCTTGTGCTCAATCATGCTGCTGATCTCCGGCAGGAAGTTCTGGCTGATGATGCGGTAGAGGTGGCGGTCCTGCGGGGAGGTTTTGTCCTTGATGCTTTCTGCCAGACTGACCCACTGTTCCTCTGAATCACACACAAGGGACCAAGTGCCTCGCTCACGGTCTGGTGTAAGTGAAAAAGAGAGGCATGAACAACCAAGACATCAGTCTGATGAATCTGAGGAAGGCGTGTAGGCTTGGTTAAACTGCTCATCTTAAAAAGGCTAAATCGGTGCTATGAAGTTATGTTTCATTGTCCTCAACAATCTAAAAATAATAAAAATATGCCTTAAGAAAGATGTAATTGCTCATAAGCGTTTTATGAGGTTCTTTCACCTGTGCCAGAGTGCACTCTGCGTGGTCCATTTTCTGTCTTCACTTCACTCTCCACCTCGCTGAAAGACAATAAGACACTATTCAGATCAACAGGCTCTCCAAAACATCGCTGCGAACAACAAAACTGCTGAAAATAAAATGAAGAAGCAACAGTTCAGATCTAAGAAAACAGGGCTCCTGCACATTTAAATAATTACAGTGTCTTTTCCAAAACTGTTGGGTTCTTTAGATGTGAAAACAGAAAATCAGCAGACTCTTATCAATGCACAATTTAGTCCTGATGCAAAAATAGATCAGGAAAGCAGGCTCCCCTTTCTCTGTGAAACGGGGAATTATATTCTGCGACAATGTCATCCCCTGTCTATCTGCTCATCCGTGATCTGCGCTCTCACTCAGACTGGGGTGCCAAGTGTGCAGCACACACTGGCTGAGATGTCTGCTTTATCTTGGATGTTAAGGCGATAGCACTGCTTCCCTGACAGTGTGACATATTAAGGATGGAAAAAAAAAAATCTCATACTGTTACTCATGATTCCTTCATCACAACCGTGACATGTTTCACCTCGGTCTCTGCAGGTATATATTTTGTTTCCTGAAGAACTGATTTAAATGTACAGGGTTTACACATGTGGTCGGTACATGCCTGTGTTATGTATGCATTATTATCTAATTATCACTTTGCAGGTATCTTGGTGCAACAGTAGGTTAGAAGTCACTAAACACTTGGCTGACTTCAAAGCAAATGATGACTAATGACTTCCAAAACTTGAAATTTCGCAATTTTCAATAACTTTTAAAGGTCTGAGAAATGCTACGCTTAACTTCCAACCTTTTCTGTGTTACCCATAGCTGCACAAAGCCTGATTCAAATCTAATCACTTGCAGACCACATGAGAACAAGCAGCCATGGCAGCAGCTGTGACAATTTGGGCATAAATTCTTGTGACATAACCAGTACGTCTGCACAACATATGTGTGACTATCACACGCCGGCACGTCACTGGAAGAGGCCGTGTTGATAGGCAGTGAGGTCCGAAAACTCAAAGAGCAGCTGTTTCTTTCACCTTAGCTGAGCGTCCTCCGATTTTTTCTTCTTTGGTGGTCTTCCCCTTCTCTTTTTCTCTGGAGGTTTGACCTCAGGGGTTTCACTGTAGGAAAAACAATGAGAAAGAGAAAAGATGAAACTTTTAAAAATTACAGGCTTTTAACGAGGTAATTACCAGTGGGGGGGGCTCCACAATTAACCTTTAACAGGCCTATAAATAAGTGTCAAACCATTCCTGCAATTACACACTTACAACACACACCAATTTACTGTGGAGAATTTGACCAGTAGCACAGCGTACATGTGTAATAAAGTAAACAGAATTAACCGTGTGCAGTACAATTTACCTGATCTTCTCTGCTTTCCTCTTGACAGGCTCCTCTTTGTACATGCGAGTGCCATAAAAATACCAGTAGAGGGCTCCATTCCCATCCTGCCCCAGGGGTTCCACCCGCAGGCTGTCTGCATCCAGGCCCTGGGAGGGGGGGAAACATTTTAGGTCCAGGTGACATCAATCACCATATACAGCAATTAACATGAACTGCCAACTTACATAGCAGGAGCTGCATAAGTGTTACATTGCAAAACATTACACAGCTTTAATCACACACTGGACTGTGTCCCTAAATCATGTCAGCCTCATCAAATGATGTCATTCAGTCCTTTGAGCCTAGCACTGGTGTGAAGCATTTCCAGTGTCTTGTTAAGTGCATTCATAAATTCATTCTGATGTGCCATTAGTAAAAGAAAAAAAAATCTGGTCCCACAGGAACACTGAATATATCAGAGGGATTTATAATCTGATATATGACAAAGGAAAGGGAAAACTGTCACATTATTGTCAGTCCCACCTCAGTTTATTCTAATAAACTTAGTGTAGTGAGTGATGGTCCGAGTAGTTACCTTTGTTGCATGTGATGACAGCTGACCTACTAGCAAATTCAGCTGGTTGCATTGCTGGTGTTTGGTTACCAGTGTAAGTATTTGAAAACTCTACAACCCTTCATCCTCAGTCCAGAACAAAACACTCCGAGAGGCTTACTCAAATTAACAGATTTACGAACTGACCAGTTTGGTGTCAGAAAGCACTCTGGTGCCAATTTATTAATGTTCTCAATTTCTACTATGGACCTACTGTGAAAAAAATTGTGATGATTCAAATCAGAGGCCTTACAGTGAAGAAATTGTAAAGCACTATGGGCATTTAATTTTTGTTGATATTCACAATAGCCACGTACTGAATTCTGAAATCAGGGGCCTCCCCTCTACAGTATATACACACGATCCATTCTGACTGATGTAAAGGTAAAGAGGCAGTTTATTTTTTATTCATGCACTAACTATGTGCTGGGGTAAGCACTTTGAGCAGTTTAACATTTTATTCATTGCATTGCAAGTCTAGGCTTTGGAGTGCAGGACTGACTCATGTGACTGTAAGCAGTGACCGATGCTGGACCAAAACAAAAACTTTGGATCTCTGTACCAACTTGTATGGAGTTGATTCTTATTTCATTATGACCTAAAATAACAGTTAAGTACTGTGTGTGAAGTACAAAGTACAACACCAGTCTTTACATACACTATGCAAATCAATGAGTCAATATACCTTTAGTTGACCCCTCCTTTGGTACTGTACCTTTAGCAGATCAAAGACATCAGCAGCATCCAGACGGTAGTCACAGAGCCGGTGCAGCAGCTCCACCTGAGTTCGGGGAGGGAGCTCCTCAAAGGGGCCCTGCCGCAGTGGGTTGGGCTTCCCTTCCTCCAGTTCCCAGCGATAATTGATGATGTCATCCAGGTAACTGCTAAACGCCTGGGGGCTAAAGGCAAAAAAGCAGAGCGAGAAATATTAGCTCCACGTGTTGCTCAAGACCTTGTAAATGTTCACTGTTAAAAGTGTAAGAAAGTTTAGTGATTATAAAGCTATACATGTTAAGTACTTAATCTAACATTTATTACTCCAGAACTTTATTTTCTATTATTTAATTTGTATTGCTTCCTCTTTATGCCAAGTCAAAATGTCAAAAGAAACACAGGTTTTGTACTGAATACAAATGAAGACAGTTAAAAACCCTGATTACACGCTGATTTGACAAACAAACAACATGACAGAGTACCATCCTGATACAACCGATTTTTTTTCAGTCCATTGAAATCTGTCAAAATGGATAAATGCAACTCATTCACTTGCAAATGCTGTTCTGAAAAAGTGCACTTTGTAAAGCCAACACACTAATTCTCAATATCAACTGGCTCGCTATTGTAATAGCTTAGCAGACAAACAATTCAAACCACCGCAGTGGCTGTAGAGATGGAGGGGGGTGGGGATGGAAAAAAAGTAGTTTCATTGAATGCGAGTGGGTCTGTATCATTACTATGAGTGGGAGCTGGTAAATAAATGTTGGTTCTGGTTCAGATCTGGCCGAATAATCTGCACTTTTCAGTTCTTGCTTAGATGAACAGAAACAAGGGCTCGGGGCAGGGGTGAGCATCTATGCAACAGCACAGAGAAAGAAGGGGAGAAAAAAAATGGCTTATCTTGAAAGAGCAGTGTGCACTTTTCACACAGCTGCAGGCGCCCCCCCCCTCCTCGCTACCCCATCTCTCTCCTCCTTTCTATCCCTCGTTCTCTCCAACATCCTCCCTCCCTCCCTTCCCCCGCTCCGGCGGAGCGTTTAACGCGTGCGGATGAAAAGGGCAGCTCTGTGAAAGGCCAGTGCCGAGCAGCCACCCCCAGGATGCCAGCGCCTGTCCAGTCCAATAAAGCAGGTTGTCCTCCTGTTACCGGCTGCCTGGGTGGAGAAACTGGATCATTCCTGTCTCCCTGCTTACCAGCTCACTGGTGCCACTACGCTGCTTACTGATGATGGACAGCACAGAGAAGATCAGGGAAGAGGAGGCCCCATAAGAGATGAAACACCTCTTTAGTTCTGAAAAACAACCTCTGCCACCCCGCTCACTTTCTCCTATCACTTAACAGCGTAGGAGAGAGGTTTCCGTGGTTATAGTGCTGTTTTTATAGATCTCCTGATAGTGGTAATGCATGATTTCACCATAGAACTTTAATCACCACATGCCATTCAAAATATGACTCCTCAGTGAGTCATCAACACATATGACACATAGTTCCTGTACATAACGTGTACAGGCCTATGAAAGCTCCAGGGTACGATGACTGGGTTGTAGTAGATGGAAAGATGGGTTCTATGTTGGGAGAGATATGAATGAAAATGATAAAGCAGGGTAATTGCACACTCTGCGCACCAATGATTAGAAAGAAGCGACATGGACTCGCTCCCCCCTGTGCTTTCCATGTTTCATTAAAGACTAGCCAGTGACAGTTCGGTTGGCAAGTACCTCACATAAGCTTCCTCCATTCATTGTGCTATTTTTGGAAAGGTTAAGAACTAGAACTAGGCCTGTGTAACCTAGTTGACTCACACCGGTCAGTGCAGAATTACAGCTGGATTTAAGCCATGTAACAGTAGCATGTGATCCTTCCTGCTCAGATTCCCTCATTCATTCCGTCTTCCTCATGATGAGTAGATTCCTTGACAAACGCTTTCCGCTTTTTTTTTTGTCAACATGGCACTTAAGCAAAGCCATGAAAACGACTTTTTTCCCCCACCGGGTCTTTGATAGAGGTGAGCATATCTAAAGCAAACTGGGCAAGAAACTACGTGAGGAAACAGGCTCTTTGGGATACAAGAAAAACTAGATGTGACCTGCAGGATGGTGAAACTCAAACGGGCTGGGCTTTCTAGCTTTGACTACTTACGTGATGTCAGTGCGCTGGTAGCATCCCTGCAGCAGACAGGCGATGAGGTCACCCAGGAAGTCCAAGTCTTGCTCTGACAAGGCTTTCTCCAGCTCCTGCTCACACACACACACACACACCACACAGAAACAGAGAAGGAGACAGTAGGAGGGGAAGGTCAGATGGTGTACAGGTAAAGAAATCTACATGTAGTCAACATTTTATGGAACTTCATCACAGCTTAGCGCAGTCGATTCACGTGATGATATACAGTGAAGATTGTGAGTATGCGAGCTGGGAGCCATGGGGTTTTCAGGGTTTCAAAACACTTTAAAGGAGGCAGGTGCTCTACTGGCAAAACACAGCTGAGGTGAGGATGTTTGAGCTCCAACTATCTTCACAAATCCAATATCCCAGCTCTAACAGACGGGCCTAACAGTTCAGATTATCACAAATGCTTGAGGATGGTGTCGGAGTGAGGTGGGCTGGCAGAGGTAGTCAGCAGGAGGGGTGGATGGAATTTGCAAGTCGTCTGACAAGGGCTCCTTGGTCTGCCAGTGGTTGTTTGGCTGGAGCCGAGGTTCAAGTTCAGCCCTGACCTCTCTCCTGCCTGGCATTGTGTGTCGGCCATTGAGGTTTTATGAAGCGGCAGTAACCGGTAGAGCAAACTCTAAAGGCCTGAAAGCACCAAGGAAAGACGACAGGCAGCAGGGGCCTAGAGCCACAACACAGCCGTGCCCCCTCCTCTCCTCCGCTGACCAACCAAGCCAAAGCACCCCACACCGCTTCCCAGCATGCACCACTCTCCCCAAAGATACCTAAAGGCTCTGGGGTAGAATAGGAGGGGAGGAGAGAGGGAGACAGAGGGAGCAGGAGGCTGAGAGGGCAGAAATGCAAATGCAAAGTGCTCCATCAGCCAAGTGTCTATTTCACTTAAAGCCCCCTTTCCCAGAATGCAAAGCAGCCCTTCAGACTGAAGACCAACCAGTCCCTCTTCAGAGAAAGAACATGACTGCCTGCAGCTGACCACTCCCTGCCCCTCCCAATGCCCCCTCTCTCTCTCTCTCTCAGAACTGACCTCACTCTGTCTCGCTCTCTCAAACACACTCACACACGTCCGTATGAAATCCCCTCCCTCCTCCATCTAGAAAAAAAAAAGTCTGACGGTCCAAAATTAACTCAAGGACAAGGAGGTCCGTTTTTATTGTGTGTGCAATCGTCTCCCCTCAGTCTGCCTCTCTCTAGAGGAACCTGGGTGAGCTCAGGGGTCACCGGAGGTCAGCGTACACACCTCCTGGCCACGGAGAAGGACGGAAGTCAGTAGTCAACAAGTCAGCACGATGAAAAACAGGAGGGGATGAGGGGAAGGAGGCAAGGGAGCCAGAGAGAGAGGTTGAAAAACAGGATAAGATGAATGTTTCTGCTTGTGGTTGGAAAAGAAGAGAGAGTGAAGGGGAAAAAAATTAAGACAGGCTGGTCCTGCTCCTCAGTCAAGCCACAACAGAAACATACCAGACGAGCTGGTTTGGAGATGGGAGATAAGAATCAGCTAAGACCTATTACTCAAAGAGAGCACAGTTCATTAAGCTTTTAATGACCAATTTGAAAGGCTATTGATCAATCTGCTCGCAGTGGCAAATGAGACAGATTCTAATGAATCTTTAAGAATAATTCAATAAGAGACCTGGAGAGGGAAGCTCACTTTAACAGTAGGACTTCAGTAAGTGCTGGGGTTATGTGGTGTGTATGAGTAAGAGAGCTGTGTGAAACAAAGCTTAAACAGATAGACCGTGTGAAGGTTGAAAAGGTTGCTCAAGCTAGCTCCTGTGTCAGGGCTTGTTCACAGTGTGTAGGTCATCCAGCTGGACAGCTCTGCCGTACCCATGAGCTCTATCAGTAGAGGACACAAGGACAGCGTGTGTGTATCTCTGCATGTGTAAATGCATGTGCACCAAGAGATCCCGAGAGATCCTGTGTCACGCTCCCTTCCACTTCCTGGTCCCCTGTCAGGCAGCCTCTGGGCTGGAGAGAGCCCATCCATCAGAGACGAACTGCACTTTGATCACACTTGGAAAAAAAAGAGAAAAAAAAAAAAAACAGGGGCCAGGGCCGGGGGAAGAGCCGAGAGCCGAGCACAGCACAGCAGAGCGGAGAGTTTTGCCACAGCCAAGCTGAGTAGAGCGGCCCCTGGATTAACACCACCCTGCTCCACCTTTGAAGTGCCACTCGGCAGCTCAGATGGCAGAGGGAAGGGGAATTAATGCGGTGTGCGTGCCCTTTCTTCAGCCATCCATCCAGCCGGCCAATCCCTCTGTGGCCCGGCGCTAACAAACACTCGGCTTGATTAAGGGCTGTGAGGGACGCTCTGCTGCAGCTGGAAATCTCCTACAGGGGCTGCCCCCCCCCCTGCACTTACACACACATGAAAACAGGAGAGATCAAACTAAGACACAACAAGGACACAACCCACAACCTTTGGCAAACAGTCTACAAAAGACAAAAGCACACCATTATCCGCATTCGCTTTCTACCATCCATACACGTGACTCAACAGAATAAAGAATCTATAGCTCAGTACTTCGGCTGCTTCACATTAATGATCAATGGGACTCACAAGGCCCTAGATAAGAGAGCTGGATAGGCGATAAGCCATAAAGAGCACAAATCACGGAGCAAGGCTGTCAGATTTATCACCAAGGTAGTACAGTGAACAAAGCAGGCTATTTCGCACTCACACTCAGAAGGACAAAGATTGGAGGGTGAGTCAAGGCTTAGTCAAAAGGTGTGTCATCACCGCAGCGCCTCTGCAGGCTTGCCTTGCACCCAAGCAATTCACCCTAAAGGCATTTGCCACTTCTCTCACCTTCGCTCCTCCTGCCATTTCTCTCTCTCTCTCTGTCTGTCTTTCAGCTTCCCTCCTTGGTTTTCTCTTTCTTACTCTTGCCCTGTACACCATTTCTCCTCCGACCCCTCTGCCCAGAGGCTACGATGTGGTCCCACAGGCTGAGAGTTGAAGGCCTCTGAGCCCTTCTGTAATTCCCTTGACAACACTGCACCCCGCCACCACACATTTTCTCCTTTTCCCTCCCTATCTGTCCTCTCCCCCCCACGCATTCTCCACACTTCTGCCAGCCAGTTGTTGCTAGGCCATAACTGAGGACAGCACAGACTCTTCATCAGTAGAGGAGAATGTGATTGGCAGCGTTTCGCCAAGCGCTATTTTGTGGCAGGGTGGAGAGGCGACCGAAACAGAAACTAGACCACACAGATTTGAAGATCTTCTAAACTTGGCAGTGTTTGCGGCAACCTCCATACCATCTTCTTATCTATACAACAGCAGTGAGAGGAAACACATTAGGTGTAGCTTGTTATTTGTGCCATTTTCTTTCACACAAGCCTCCTGAGGCTATGACCACACTAAGTCAGGTAAACTTGAAAATGCATCTTTTCTTCTCCTTTTTTGACCTTTTGCTCACACTAAACCAGCATTTTCCACCCGCAAGATCGGGGCTTTTTGAAAAAGCTCTTCAAAGCGTAAATTTGAAAACACCATTGTGGTGTTGTAATGTGGAACGGAGCGTTTTGAAATCGGTGACGTATGACTGACGTGATCTAGGCCGTAGATCGCGCAGACGTCCGCACAGCTGGCTTTTAGAAAACTACAAAGTCTGAAAATGCCAGTGTGGTGGAGTGTGGGTGGAAAACTAAAACACATTTACCCGCAGAGTGTGGATGTGACCTTGGCTTGCCACTCTTCCCCTTTTCTTTCACACTCACTCCTGCCAGACTCCTATTATGCCGTACGCTGAGGGGAGGAGAGGCTGAGCAAAGGGCAGGTTGACTGCAGAGGGGAATGTAAGCACCAATGCCTCCCTAGGTATCCCTGTGGCTTCTCCCCCCACCCCCTTTCCACTCACTCACACCCACAACCACACGGCGTGCTGCAGTATGCAGGTGATAGGCCAGGCCAGCTGTGATCAGATCAGCATGTTTGAGCTGATGCCTCAGGTGTCACTGTGGCTTTACACCTGCAGGTCAAAAACACAGTCCTGGCATTCTGACTCACTTGACCACAACCCAAATCTGGGCCATGAGCATATTATTAGTATGTTTCTCCCCCTCTCTGCCTCTCTCTCACACAAAGTGTACGATTAGGCGATCACAAACACCATGAAAATCAGGGCAGTGGAATAAGCATATGGAGGTGGACCTCGCCAGCTCTGGTTTTCACAGTGACTAAGCCATAGGATTCATGCATCAAGCACAAAAACATGCTTAACAAATACTGGCAGACAGCTTTCCTGCCACATGTGCTCAATCGGCAGATTTAAACACAGCAGGATGCACAATGAACAGGTAGAACAAGGTGCATCTTTTATGCCTGCCTCTAATGCCTCGCATCTTCTCATCTTGACATGAAAACACATTGAAGATGGATGTTGTCAAAAGGAAGAGTTTTTTTTTTTTTTTTTTAGAAGAGGTATCAAGACTTGAGGAATGAAGAGAGACACATCAAGGCAAGGCGGATTCTCAAAAACCATCGCGACACAGCCAGATGATTTCAGGGCACAACAGACATGTGCATTTGAAGATAAAAATGAAATGTGCCCTCGCTTTTCTCAGTGGACACTTGTGGCCCCGGCATGTGTCCTAATCCATATCTGCTGAGAGAGAAAAACAGATAAAGTGTGTATATGTGTGTGTGTCCGTCTGATGCTTGCAGTGGGCATGACACAGACAGACAGAGAGTAGGGGGTTGTGATAAGCAATGCAGCGGGTTTTGTATCAGCAGCTCCACAGCTGTGGCAGACCCAGAGAGCCTGTGGTATCAGGGGGTTGGCCTCTCTGCCTAGCCTCACAGCAGACACTTTCCATGCCACTGCCGTTAACAGCTCCTCCGGGGTCTATTTCACCAGCAGTTGGAGGACGTGTGGAAGGATGGCTGGAGGGGGGGAGGGGAGGCCTGTTTGTTGTGTGAAGGTTCCTCTCTTCCTCTCCTTTGCTTCTTTCTTTTTTTCTTCCTCCCCCACTCTCCTCCCACTCTCAGCTCACACATGGCTCCTCCAGGAGCCATCATCTGACAACACCCCCCACCCCCACACATAACCACCTCCTGCCACATGACAAACATGCACACACAGCCGTAACACCACAGGAAAACGCCCTCGCATCCTCAGGATGTACCATTCATCTGATCATCGGAAGAAAGCATCAGTGCCTTTGAGTTGCTGCCAACCAGACATTACTAAAGCACCAAGGCAAAAACTTGTTGGCCATTAAGGGAAAAATGTAAATTTGCCTGACTACTCATTCCTTCCTTATAGCATGCCTGTGTGAAGAGCTCTGTCCTCCACACATTACTGCCTTAAGTAGCATTTTGACACATTCAAACAGTTACGGCCTCCATGCTAAGTGGCAGGCAAGGTCACCATTTGCTCACGAAACCGTGAATAGAAACATCTGCAAATCTCATAAAAATCAGCTGCACTATCTTTTCACAGAGAGGAAAAACAACAGTAACACTATGACCCAATACCCGGATATCAATATTGTGACAATATTGTAGGGATGATTATTGGTTGTGTCATAAGATATCAACACATTTTTTTTTTTAAATTAACAATGATTAGTAATGTGGATATGATAACCAAGCAGGTAAAGGCAAATAATAGAGTGAGAATAGTCTAATTTATTTACAGCAAAGGCAGCCTTTAAAACCAGGAAAAGATAACACTCCTGCTGCGATATCAAGACATCATAATATCCTAAACCAAATCCAAAACCCCAGATGATACGTAGTCAAGTGTCTGATCTAGTTTCATTTCATGATTGATGTAATATCGATACAACACCCAACTGTAAGTGGCACACGCTAAAAATAGCCTCCACACTGATTCAAGTGTAAAGTGAGGTTCAACTTCCAGCTAAGTTTTATTATAGTCTCAATGTCAGGGCCAGGTGGGACAGGTGGCCGGGCTGTGGGAAGGGGTAGAGAAGGGCAGACTATGGGGGAGGTGAAGGATGGACGCTGGACAGATCCTTCCTGAGCCAACATCTCTCCAGACAGACTCTCTGCCCAGCCTGTTGGCTGCGTGGGTGAAGATCATTAAGCACAGGAGATGGGAGGCCACCCAGAGGAGCAGCGCCTCTCATACCTCCACTGCCGGCCCCACGCGGGAGGCAAGAGGTAAACACATCATCAACTTCCTCATAGAAACTGTAGTTTCCTGCTTCAGCTGACATCTCAGTGGTCTCCCATTTCTCATTGTATACACACCCACACGCACACACACCCACACGCACACAAATGAATCGTTAACATTTCGCCTGCTGGCCCTGAGGAGAGAAAAATAGTCCCTGACCAATGCAGTTGGAGACGGTAGAGGGAGGGAGCCTTGAGATGGGGAAAACAACACGAGGCAGATGGCATGCAGCCTTGAAGAAAGACGACACAAAGACAAGCATGAGGAGGAACTACGGCTAGAGACCAGATGAAAAGGTGCCAATCAAAAGTACAACATAACACAGAAAACAATGTTCAATTCCAACATGAAAAGTGGCACATCGGAAATACGAGTCACTTTGCAAAATGTAAACAAAATTTTGCAGACACTCCTCAGACAGCCACAGTCCTTAATTAAGCCTCATTATGACAATCAGTTTCCCAAAAACAGCAGTTAAAGCAGAAGACCAGCTTGTGGTAGTTACCACACTAGTATCAGATCCTCACAGAGATTATATTACAACACTTCCTACGATCAGATGACATTGAAAAATTATTTAGGTTAAAAAAAAGCCTCCATTTTAATGAATGTAAGTTGCTTAAGACAAATATTAGCATCATGATTTAAAAACAGAAGAAGTTTAATCAAAACAGAAATATTTAGGCATAAACAAATATTTTTATATTTCCACTGTCTTTGGATAAAAGAGGTGACATGTTTAATTTGGTGTCTGGTGCATATTTATGACATTAAATATGGATTTAGGTATAATAATTACTGTTAAACTTTTTGACTCAGTTTTCAGTTCAGCAACCGCACCCTAAAAAGGAAGAGGCCAGTGGCATGAGCCTCTCACTTTCATAGCTTACATGTGAAACACATGACAGCTTAAGTTTCAAGTTTTTCTGGTAAATTTTGCTTCCTTAAATTCAGCATAATACAAAGGTCTTATCTCCTTCAATGGAAAACAGTTTTAAACACTTTTCCAGCTTTACATTAAAAAAATTAGCATTTATTTCTAGTTGTCAAGCTTTAATTATTTATAGGAGAACCAAAATACTGTATGCAATAATCTGTTAAGACAAAACATGCTTATTTATCATCGACTGTGTGGAATTAAAAGCATCACATATCAAAACATCATTTATGAATGACACTGAGGAGAACTGAAGATATTTTCAAATAAAGGCCTTGAATGGTGGCAGATTGTGTCTCTAAAATCTCTTATGAAATTGCTGGTATAAAACTTTGAGTTCATAGGCTCAAAAAGCAACAGGTGAGCTTTGTGTATAGCGTTCATACAGTAGCACTGGCCTATATTTTGAACACAAAAAAAGTGAGAGAGGATACTTGTGTGAGCGCAGGTTGACTCATCGCTGAGAATTTCATAAAAGCTGCCGGCTTACAAATCATTTGCCCTCTTCCTCCTGACATCTGTTCAGTCAGCCCAAAACAAAATAGATCTAACAAAATAACAGGCATCGAGAAATGAGAACAGACCCATTTGTGTGCCAGCCAGAAGTCTTTGTTTCAGCCTGTGGCCTACTACAATCCGTCTAGTCAGCCAAGTGTGTGCCAGTCTGCAACCCCCTAAAGCCTCACAGGCCCACACACCCTCCTCCTCTACGTCCCCTTGCCCCAGGTCCCACACGTCTCTCTAGCCTGTGTCTTTCTAACAAACAGCACCCTCCATATACACACATACCCCCTCCACCCACCCACACGCACACACACACACACACAACTTAAAGTTTGAGACTCTGGGGGTGACATTCCCGTTGGTAACAACACTCCCTCCCTCTCCCCTCCATCCTTCTTTCTCTCTCATCTATCGGTTTCCTACGGGGGCAACATGCTCCAGAATAAATCTGCCTCCTTATTACCTCCTCTCACTGTGATGTTGCATCACACACACACACACACACACACGCACACATACACACACACACACACACACACTTGGCCTGAGAACTAATCGTCCAGGTTAAAGAAACAATAAAGTTTGTTCAGATGCCTTCATGTGTCCTGCTGAGTGCTGCTGGGTGACTTTCTGAGGTCAGACTCTAATTGGCTGCTTTTATCTAACGACTCCAATTAACTTCCTGCTGAGGAGAATTGACCAATCAATAAAGAGCTCGTTAGACCAGGAGGAGGACAGGAAACATCAGAGTCTGTCCTGTTTGTCCAACATCATCTGTCACCTGTCACTAACATGTTTGATCTCAGAGTCAGAGACAAAGATGAAACACTTTCAACCAATCACATTAAAGCTGTAAGACAGAAGGGGGCGGAGCTTCTGTCATGATGCTGCAGATGAGCTGACAGGATGTTTCCTCAGTTTGTCTGTTTGATGTGAAGGAACATTTAGTTTGTTTACTTTATGATCAAAAACACATGAACTGTAAACACACCGGTCTCCAGTGTGATTCTGTAACAGTCTGACTGGCGGTCGGTCTGTTCTGGTCTCAGGTCTCAGGTCTCAGGTCTCAGGTCTCAGGTCTGCTGTGATGAAGCTGGATTTAAATAGGCTGAAGAGACTGAGTGTGTTTTAGTGACAGCCGGCGTTCAGCTTCTTCTTGTCAGCAGGTGAATAAAAACCACCGAGTCCAGGTTCTTCAGGTTCTTCAGACCAACAGGAGGTCCAGCTCTGTGGTCTCATGTTCAGTCTCACAGCGTTTGCTCTTCCTGTTTACAGTGCAGTGTGTAAACAACACTGCTGTTATTGAATTTATATAAAATAACAGAATTATCCCCCCGCCCCCCCTTTGGTCCAGTCTCCTGAGAGTAACAGGTCCTGAATGTAAACTGTCCTGACAGTAAAATGTTTTGGTGGTGAACTGCAACAATCTGTTTTTGCTAAGCCAGTGTGTATAATCTGATTGTGGTGTTTTGAGCGAGGCCCAACACACACACACTAAGCTGTTTACATAATGCTCTGGCTCTATACATGAAGCTTCAGCGTCGTATGGAAGAAACCTGCAATCAAAGAGCTCCGCTGTGTGTGTGTGTGTGTGTGTGAGCGTCCGGCTGCCCCGGTTCAACCGGTGGAACCGGGGTCGATGTTGCTGGTGTGAAGAGGCTGTCTGATGCGTTTAGCCTCTAATTAATTGTGCTGGCAGGAAGTGAAGCGGTCATCATGTTTCCTGCCTGCACAGAGCAACGAGCTCGTTAATCATATTTACATGGTAATTATCCTCGTTAAGAGGCTGCAACACACACTGCTCTGTGATATCTCTGTTAGATAGATGGAGAGATAGATGGATGGATAGATAGACGGAGAGATAGATAGATAGATAGATAGATAGATGGATGCTTTGAAACAAGAAGACTCTCCTAAATAAATTTTTGAGCCTACAGTTAACGTCCTCTGTGTTAGGCTCCGCCTCCTGTCAGTCAAGCGAAGCGTCCAGCAGCTCTGGTCTGTAAACTGACAAACTGCTGCTCTCCTGTTTATTGATCCGCTCACACAGAAGAAACATCATCACATTTAATCCACAGGAGCCACATGGGAACATCTGATCTGGACTGAGAGAGAACGATGCTGAGAGTCAACCTGCAGCAGGCAGCTGACGACAGTCTGAATGAATTAAAGGGATATTTCACCCAGAATGGATTCTGTTTTCACGTCACCGGGTGCTGCCTTCATCCCTGACAGAGAAAGTTTTACTGACGAGGCTTCGTGGTAAAGTTGGATTACAAAAACACAAACCTGTTTCCCTGCAGGACGACACCAGCAGTTCAGTTTCAGCTCACATGTCAGCGGTGTCCGAGTCTCTGGTGTCTTTACGTCTCACACATGGAGGCACATGACATTTGATACGATCCATTATGAGTGAAATATCCCTTTAAATTATAAAGCAGTTTAGTCAGTTCTGTTTTACTGACTCAAGCAGAACTTTGACTTCTGTTGAAGACGTCAGTGAGGCGACAGGACGTCTGCACCCGCGGGTCCCTCAGCAGCTTCAGGTCCTCTGGGTGCTCTGATCAGAGGGGGGCGCGGCCTCGCCCCCGGACAGACTTCCTGATCCCATTGCCATTTTTTAAAATCGATTAGAGAGCAGCTGGCCTTTCGCTGTGACGGATGCTCTTCCTCCCGCCGCGCTCGCTCTGCTCTGATCTCGCCTCTCGCTCTCATCTTTCTCCCCTAACCTCGTGAAGCGCTCGGGAACAGAGTGTTTGTGTCGAACGAGCCGCGGAAATAAAATCGACTCTGCGGCGGCTGAGAGGGATTGTGGTGATTAGCAGGATCCCGGCAGCCGAACGTCTTTAGAGTTTCTCCTAAAGCAGATTAGCCGCCGTCACGTATGGATTTCCCCCCGATAGCAGAGAGCACAAAACCCATTTTTCATTTCACAAAGTATTCATCAGCCTGATCTGAACACAGAGGGATTACGCTCTCGCTCTCCTCACTTCCTGTCCTCTCAGCGTCTCGCTTCCTGTCAGAGAGCGGCGGCGCTGCGGCCGAGCGGCAAGCGGTGGCCATGAACGCATCACAGGACGTTTCTGTTTTAATCGACCTTGAACTCTGCAGATCTACTGTGGACTGTGTGTGTGTGTGTGTGTGTGTGTGTGTGTACATGCCTATGCATCTGTTTAATCTGCATTTGTTTGTGTATGTTGTGTTATGTGTGTGGGTTTGCAGCATTTACATAAGTACATTTGCTAAGTGTGTGTGTGTGTGTGTGTGTGTGTGTCCATATGTGAATGTTTGTGTGTGTGTGTGTGTGTGTGTGTGTCTCCAGAGTAACAGATAAGAGCCCCTCACACAGGAAGTGTTGCAGCAGCTGTGAGTTCCAGCTCCAGACAGCGACTGACCGTCTGTTGTCTCCGCCCTGCTTTCAACTGCCAATATCAATTAAATTTAATCAATAATATTCAAATTTGAGTCCAGATGTTCTCAGTCTCCTGAACACGTCTCCTCTCCAGCTGTGAGGACAAACTTCACACACTGCAGCTGGTTTGTATTTTAAAGGGGCATTCCCCCAAATTTCCATTCATCACCACCTCCTGTGTGCTGAACAGGTTTGGTCCTGCTGGTCCTGCTGAGACCTGCAGGTGTCTGTTGTGTCTGTTGGTTTGTTGTGTCTGTTGGTTTGTTGTGTGTGTGTCAGATGACCACGTCACTTCGAACAGGAAGTCTGTGAACCTCCTGCCTGTCAGACAGGAGGATGTTTTCTCCTTCAACCCAAACTAAATATTTTCAACCTGTTGCTGCAGCGTCTGGCTGCTCGCTCTGTGTGATGCAGCGGCCGCTCTGCATAATGAATCAACTTTATGTGAACACTGAGCAGAGCACACACACACACACACACACACACACACACACACACACACACACAGCTCTGCAGTGCAGCAGCTTCACCTGGTTTCACCTCCAGCAGCTGCTGCTCACACAGACACACAGCATCAATATTTCACTGTTTCCATACTAATGAACAAATATCACAGGGTTTGTCTGAGTCTGCAGGTTTGTTTACCACCGTGTGTGTGTGTGTGTGTGTGTGTGTGTGTGTGTGTTTCCCGTCCGGACAGCAGCAGTAAATACAGTTTGTCTGAGACTCATCAGACTAACAGGCTTCATCTGCTCACTCTCTGTTCTTTCATTATAATTCTGCTGTTTTCTCTGAACTTCATCATGAATGAATCATCCTCCATCTGTCCCTGGGCTCCGGAGCCGCTCCGCCCCGCCGGACGCACCGCAGCGCCGCCAAGTTTGGAGATGGAAATGTGTTCGTGTTGTCAGGAGCGCAGGATCGCAGGAGTGTGTGTGTGTGTGTGTGTGTATGTGTGTGTGTGTGAATGTAGATTACATCTGTACCTGCTTCACTACACTCATATGTGACGTGATGTTCAGACCTTCAAGTCAGAGATGAACTCCTGCTCTGAAAC